>JAFDUT010000039.1:143265-256299 GCA_017309665.1 Coelopa frigida | reverse complement strand
ATAGAGTGGGAGATATGTTTCCACTGCGCGCATATATCATCGAGTTGAGGAGTGAGAGCCGGGCGGCGTAGGCCTCGGATGCCCGTTGTGATTGCATCCTTCCGACGTCGAGCTTTCGCTGTGTTTGGGTACGCTTCCTACCTGACGCACACATCGAGTCGTGGGCAGTGCTCATATACGTCTTCAAGGCGTTGGTAGAAGCGGTCCTTGGTCTCATCGTCCTTCTCCTCCGTCGGATCATGTGCACAAATTAGGCTGATGTGGTAGTATTTAGAATTGGTGCTTCGTCGCATGGCTGCTGTAGTAGACTTCACAGGATTGCTTTTTAGAGCAAGCTTGTCCCGTCAATCGCATTTCCTGTAGATCGGTGATGTTAGCCTTGTATTTCTCGAGGATATCAATCAGCTGGATAGTGGCACCTTCCCTATAGAGGGTCCGGACATTCCAGGTTCGGGGGGTTGTCAATAGTAGGGGTTGTTTCTATCCGAGGCTTGTTGTTCAGCTTCACTGGAGAACCTTTTTTATATGAGTAGATTCCTGTAGATCGGTGATGTTAGCCTTGTATTTCTCGAGGATATCAATCAGCTGGATAGTGGCACCTTCCCTATAGAGGGTCCGGACATTCCAGGTTCGGGGGGTTGTCAATAGTAGGGGTTGTTTCTATCCGAGGCTTGTTGTTCAGCTTCACTGGAGAACCTTTTTTATATGAGTGCGTTCCAAACCCAACACCACAACCTCAAAACTGTACCTCGCTGTACACTTTGGTTCACTATTTCAGCGGTTGTTGGGTGGGCTCCACGAGGCGGCTGTGTATCAACTTGGATTAGGCAGGATGGTCCTGGAACTCACCAAGTTGAGAACAATCAGGGACGTTGCCTTGTTTGCCTTCTCCCATGCCCCCCATTTAAAAGAAACATAATAAGATAATTGCCAATAATTGCCGCTAAGGTTACCAATAATTGAGAAATGTACATGTCAACATACATTCTGAAAAGGAATATGAGATAACCAAACATATTTTGCCGAGACGATAAATTTTTCCGGTTAGCAACTTTAAAGAGAACATTTTCCGTTCGGAAATGTCAAGCATTTAAATATTTTTTATTTCGCCTTTATACTTAAAAGTTTTGCGACTAACACAAAAACACTATAGATCTATAATCTCACAAACTACATCATTCTTCGATCACAAGGGTCTCATAAGTCTCTTAATTGTAAAGGAAAAGATTCTTCTACACCTCTGAAACTTAAACTGTGATTGGGATGAATCTGTTTCTCAACACATTGATGTTTTGTGGAACAATATAATAGCAGATTATAAACAATTGTCTAGGGCGAAAATGCCTCGCTTCGTTCTTATGGAAAATGCCATAGAAATCTAGCATGCACACTGAAAAGATTAGAATTGTATGCTTCTCATATATATTATAGAAATTTTTTAAGAAATTCCTTTGTTATTTCTCAAATTTCTCAAACGTCCCACACATCAACCTTAGAAACTTTTGTTGAAAATCGTGTCTAAGACATTCAGTAGATGTGTTCTGTGTTATTTGGCGATATTTAACTACAAAAGGTAACCCCGCAGATCTAGTATCTCCCGGATGTTCAGTATCTGATTGGTCTGCAGTTCTACGTTCTTGAGAAAGCCTATAACAGAGAGGAAAAGTCTTTCAAAAGATGAGTAAATCCTTGAAAAATGCACAGATAGAACAGATTTGTAATGTGCAGTTGAAATCATACATGTTACAAATGATTCATAAATTTAGTAGTTAGCTTAATGCTTTCGAATTAATTCTTCAGTACTTTGGCGACTGTAATAAAAAACGAGTTGCCAACTCTTACCATCGTTTGATTATAGGAGGAATCCAGCGAGTCTAACACTTCTGGCATCGATGTGTTCTTCATGCTGTCCAGAAAAATCGTAGATTGCCGCAACAAGCCTCACGTTGGTCAGCTGAAGTTTTTAATTTTTACCTTTTTTCACCTGTTGTTATTCCATTTTCGCAGAACTTCGCATGGTTTCATGTTCGCATATATTTGTTCATCAACACAGCGAGTGCGTTTACCAGTCCGAATGGCATTCGTTTGTATTCATAATGACCGTGAACTGTTACGAATGCGGTGTACTTCTTCGACATCTGTATGATGGTGATACCCCATCCGCAAATCCAACGCAGAAAATAATTTATTACCAGCAGCTGGGAAAATTTTTCTTTCATGACCGGCATCCGTATCTCAAGCCTTGATCGTAATCTTGTTCCAACGACGCACAGTGGGGTATTTGATCCTAAAAATTGAGATCAAATCATGAAGGATGAAGGACGTCCTCGGGCTTCCGAAGTCTGTAAATGAAGGCTAGGTCATTTTTACCCCTTTTTTCTTTACTTCCGGTCACGATCCTGGGAGGTGCATTGTTGAGGATGATGACGCCGTCGTCCACAAGCGTTATTTTCTCGAGATGGCTGGAACGATTAGAGCAGTGCGCCATGCCATCAGAATGGAGTAGTTGTGCGCAGGTTTTGTCGGGCAGCTTCTTGCAAAATGTAGATGTAAGTGTGAGCTGCAGTTTCAAATTGGCGCCACTTTGTTTCTGCATTCAGGCTATCAGACTTCCTTCAGCAAAGTCTAATACGGTGTTATTGTGTTCTCCAGGGTACAAATCACTTTTTTTACATGCTAAATCTATTATTGGATACTTTATAATAAAATTAAAAAATTAATATCTAATAAAACTTGTTGAAATAAAAAACTCGAGTTTTGAAATATTTATTATATTCCGCGAAAACAAGGCTTCGTACAAACGTTCGGTGTTTATGACGTATGTTGGCGTGTGTGGCGTTCACAAAAGGATTTTTGTGAAAAAGTACTATTTTCAACAAAAACAAAAAAAAAAAGTACTATTTTCAACAAAAACAAAACAAAGCTCGAAGTTGTTCATGCGTATGATGCTTTTCTCGCATCATACGCTTTGTAAATTTCAAATGAAGCCAATTTTCAATGATGAATGAATGAGAAACTTCAAAAGGGACACGTGTTCACTTGCTTCGTTAAATGTAAATAAAAATTTTAAATGGATCGAAAAGAAATGGAGTGGAGGGACTGCGAGAAGTGACTCCCAAAATAACGCAGATTTTCCAATACTTCGTACATATCTTAATTGCGCAAATAACAATAAAAAAGTTCGTCAATCAATAATATATTAAAATCCATATTTACTGATTTCTCTTATTAATCGATAATAGGTACAATCCACTGGCAAAAATATGAGGAGCTTAAGAACATAAGCTAATACATCAGCAGAGTGTTGTCGCCATTACATTACGATTATGTATTATAAAATTATATGCGGTTATTACCACCGAAGTTTCACTTCTTCAGCGTGTACTCTGTTGCACACATATTTTATTTTTAGAGCCCAAACTATAGCAAGCAACTCTCATTCGTTGGTTGCGAAGATCCTTGATATCAGGTTATTGGCTTTCTATCTTGAGATAAGACTGCTCCTAAATCTAATGTTAATTGTTAAATCTAATGTTGTTAAATGCTTTGCTTTCCCTAAGCTTGACAAGATAGCAGTTACGTTCGAAATGGGGTTTTTGCTTGGAATATATGGACCCCTCGTCTTCTGTTCGGATAGTAGGAATGATGTTAGTATTACATTAGTATTATTAGTCATTTCCGCAGACACCCATTCGACTGTTCATCATTTCCTTAATTTTTCCCGTTATCTTTTGAGGTACTTCGATATCCTCAACATTAGTGAAATTTACGCTTGAACATTTGAAAAATTGTATGAATTCAGAGCCTGTATTCGTGATCAATTTATTATTTTTGAAGTCCTGCAATACGTCAGTTTGTTTTAATAGGTACAGTCCAATTATCCCGCAAAACGTCAGGTTTGGTAATATAAAAACGTAGTATCTGTGTTAAACAGGTTCATGAGATATTTATGCTTCACGGTATTGGAGCCGTGAATTGAATTTACTCGAAATGGGGTTTCTACTCTTACAACATCCTTAAGCGTATCTTAAGCGATATGACTGATCTACGTCCATCGCTTCTTGGTTCGATGAAGTCTTATTAAAGAACCCTTGCCGTTTATAAAAATATGAGTTTTTGAAGTGAAACTTCTATGGGCGCGTTGTTTTCAAGGTCGCGACACGAAATGAGCAGAGTATCTCTGCGACATTAGACTATCTCTTTCTCACACATACTCTGAGTATACGCACACACACCCTGAGTCAGGGTTGCCGCGCCAGAACTTTTGAGCGAAGTGCAAAAGTGGAAAAAGTGAAGTGTTCTGGAGTGTGGTGAAGTGATTTCATGATTTTTAGTCCAAGTCCCGAAAAACTAGTCATTTAGTGATGACCAATACTTAATTTCAGAAATCGCGACAAAATTGGCTATAAATTTCCAAAAAATCTGCGTATAGCAAAGTGAAGTGTTTTCCGAAAAAGTGGAGTGCCGTAGTGTTTGGATCCAAAGTGAAGTGAAACACTTCGATTGTAGTGCATTCGGCAACCCTGCTCTGAGTATAAGGAAACATTTTATGGGACGCTCGCAGTTGTTCATGCACGCTTTGTACATTTAAAATGAAGCCAATTTTCAATAAAAATTATTCATGAATTGTTTTTAGGATTTGTTTGGTAATGAATTATTTAATTCAAAAGAAAAATTCGATTTCTTAAATTCATTTTTTAAATAAAATAAATCAAACATCTTTAATTCCAATACTTCGTAAAATTCATATTTACTGATTTCTCTCATTAATTATGCTAAAACATCAGCAGAGCGTTGTCGCGATTGCACATCAAGAACTAACGAAGATACGAGGAACTCTGATCATAGTCAATGTTTATATTCTGATATACATCATCATAAAAAAGTTCACGAGTTTATAAAAAAAGTCATTAATAACCAATCTATATTATTTAAATTAACTGTATACACACGCTTACAACCGCATCGTTTGATTGTAAGCGTGAGAAAGGGTTAAATAAAATTATATGCGGTTAAATAGTCACCGAAGTTTCACTTATTTCGCGTGTAGTCTGTTGCACGCAAATTTTTTTTTTGAAGTGAAACTTCTATGCTCTCATTGTTTTCAAGGTCCCGACACGAAATGAGCAGAGACACAAATGAAATATACTTCTTGGTTTGTGTATCTACTCGTGAATCGTTGAAAATGAACAAAGCAGAGACTCAGCCCAAATGCTTCGTCTTCTCACACATGTTCTCTGAGTATAATGAAAAATCTGATTCGACGCTCGAAGTTGTTCAAAGTTTTTCTCGCATCATAGGCTTTGCAAATTTGAGATGATGCAAATATAAATTAATTGGAAATATTATTCATAATTTAGTTTTAGGATTTGTTTGGTGTTTAATCCAAAAAAATATTTTGATTTCCAGATAAAAGTACTGGAGAAAGAATTCACAGATGCAGTATGTATGTAGATGCAAGAAAGTCAAGGAAAGGAATGTGATGAAGGAAAAAAATCGCCTCGTTTAAACTTTCAAATATACTTTCTCGTTGTTCAACAAAAATTTTTAATGCCATATTTAAAAAAAAAAGTTTCACTTCTTTCGCACGCATAGATATATTTTTTTAATTTTTTTGTTAGTAATCCCCTGTAAAATTTCTCCCTCTTACTTGTGTCTTCTTAAATTCATTGGACTCTTTCTTCTATTCTAACAAAATTACTAGCAAATGCGTAGCGCTCGTGGTTTGATTTCACTTCTTGATCTAGAGCCAAAGAGGAAGGAAGATATTTTGGTCGTGCCGAAAAAAGAATGTCACTTAGTGACTTCCTGGTTCCCGAGATAAATACCCGTAAAGCATCCTTCCTATACTTCTCGTTCAGTGACGCGGCGACGTTATTGTCGTAGGCCATTATTATCTTGTTCGTGAGCAGAGTTAGTTTCTTTTCACTTTCCTCGTAGTATTGTCATGCTTCCCTGTCTTAACGTCGAAATTTCGTACGATTAAATGTATTGGAAGTTTGTTCGTAGAGTCGAGGCGGTTTATTATTGCCTTAAAGTTTTGTGGTGAGGATATCGAGGTCAAAACCGTATCGACCGTTCCCTTTATCTTATTGTTTTATTATTACTATCGCTTGATAGTGTTTCGAGCTACCATCATATTTTTCATAAAGTTTGTAAGCGGTATGTGCCGCTTTCCGCTACGAAACATATGTATTTTTCGATCTTCCTTCGAATTCTGACAAAGATTTGACGAGTGGGCTCAAAACTAAATAAACTAAAGTTTTTTATTTTTATTCGGAATTTATAGTGTACATTTAAATTTAAACGTGAATACATATATTTTTAAAGTGATCATCTTATAATATTGGTCATTATAACCTACACTCTGTGGGTAACAGGTTGGGTCGGTCTCCATACAAAAAAAAAAGTTAATTTCAGGACCAAAAAAAAAAAAATGTTCGCCCCTGCCACGCCCTAAAAACAGCCAGAATGGTTTTTTCTTCATAACTTTGCTATTTATTGTCCGATTTTATACTTGTACCTTATATCGTTGGAATGGTGGTGGCGTAAGTTATGTTTTCTTAGTACATGTCGATGACCTTTGACCCCGTCTTCAGGGGGAAATTTTTGAAAATCGTATTTCTTCCAGGGTGGTAAATTATATTATAAATTATTAAAAAAAAAAGTCCAGTTGGTCTGGGATTTGAAAGTCAGAAAAATATGTGCATATTTTGTTGACAGTGATTTGTGAAGTTAACGCTGAAATATCATAATTAAATACTAAAATGTTTTTCTATAAAATTGATTTAGCTAAAACTAAACTGCCAACTAAACGCGATGTAGTTCAATATATGTTACACCTGAAAGATGAAGGTTCCTTAAGTGTTCCTAGCAACCGAAAATTAATTAATTACTGTGGAATTGTTATAATTACCGTTTGTCAGCAGGGGTCCAAAATAATCGTTATTTTAAAATTTTTGATGTAAAAGATCACACCTTAAATGTTGCTAAATCGTACTTTCAATTATGCAGAAGTGATCCAGTCGTGAATACCAACAATAATCTGGAGTGATTTCACATTTCATGATTTTTGTGAGAGAAATCACTTCATAACATTTATTTTCTGATCGTTATTTTTTCGATCAAAATAATTGATCAAATTTTCATCGTTATTTTTTCGATCAGAAATATCAATCAAAATTTGATCAATTTAGTTGAATAAAAAAAATAACGATCATATTTTGAATGAAATTTCTGATTGAAAAAATAACGATCAACATGAAGTGATTTTTATTATAAAATCCATAATTGATTGGACCTCTGTCAGGAATTAGCTAACGATGTGTTAACCATTCCACCACCGATGATGGAATCCCAGTTTAAGGTATCAGACATTTCTCTACGTAATTTTGCAATGTCCTTGGATCGAACTGATACATTAGATCGCTTCAGCGCATTGTTAGCAACAATGCTAATAAAAGGCCTGAGAGTGTCAATAATAGAGAAAATAAACCAAAACTTATCTTCTGAAATAAGTTCAAAAATTATTACTTTTTTCGATAAAATTATTATAGATAAAAATAAAATCAAAAGAGAACGATCTAAATTTGGACTATTGGCCAGAGATGGAAATAATAACAATTCATTATTAAAAATAACTATTTTACGATAGAAAAAAAGATTATGTTTTAAAAAAAAAAATTATTTAAAACAAAATAAGATTGACAGAAAGCACAGAAGAACATATAACAATATTAAAAGAAGCCGAATCCAAGTTCATTGGATACGCAACACCATTTGAAGGTACTGGCGAAGAAATTCAATTTCTAACGCAAGAAAATTTCTCGTTAGATAATTTGGTATCAATCACATGCGATGATACCAATGCTGATGTATGCTCCTTTTTGGTTTCTTGTTAAAAGCCAACCTCAAGCATTTAATGGTAGTCGACATGTCTTTAAATACATTTGTTGGATACGTCAATTACCAATAGATGTACGAAATGTCATTTGTCCGACAATAGATACTGCATACTACTTTCATCCCGAAAATATTATATTGTCTATGATAACAGACCATGATCAGAGAATTCGAGAAAATGGATATGAGTTGATTAGAGATGCAAGACATGAACCACCAGCAGTGCTTCGTGTTTTTTACATTCCGATAAAAGGAATATTAAATTTTGATTGCAATTTCTACACCAAAATGATTGATTGGAATAAATTTAAAATTACTGAGCCACCATGTTTACAGTTTATCGATGAAAGCGAATTAATGCTTTATCAATTCTCAAATAGCGAAATTATAAAAATACCAGGTAAATGCTTCAAACACAAAATTGTATACATTACTTAAATATCATAAAAAAACACTGAACGGTTTGTTCGTGTAGTTAGTGAATCTGTGAAATTATAAACATAAAAAATTCTTTTGCAGTATAAATTCTTTATTGAATACAATTTCGATGTCTCACCTATGGGGTTTCCTTTAGCAATGATCCTCGGAAAAACGACGGACGGGTTCGGGAGCTATCCACACAGCTAAGTGGATACTTTTTCTAACAAAACATGCTCAAACATGTTTTTAGTGATTTGGACTCATGTTGCCAACAGGACGTTTGGCGTAAACATTGCCGCCCGCCTTGCAGCATCACTGCAAAAAACTAAGAGCATAAATAATAACAAGAAAAAATTCATAATTCTACAATCCATATATGTTTTTCATTCAAGGTAGTGGTACAAAATTTGATCGGTTTGGTTTGGTTACTAATTTAGTGTTGACGCTTAAACTCGCACATTACCCGACATTACCCAGCCCATCTATAAGTCTTGGGCTACCAATTTCCCATTACTTCCGGGAATCATTCTCGGTCTCATGATTTGAATAGATACGTCTGACCCCAATATCATATCTATGTCACTTTTCTTGAAAAATGTTGGATCAGCCAACATCAGATGCTCCCACTCCTCAACCGCTCGTGGATCTAAAGAGATGGAAGGACAGCTCCTTGGCAGAGTTTCATCAACCCGGGCCATCAAATTAATTTCGTCCGAGTGTCACAAGCGACCACGGAGTTCTGAACCATATGGAGCTGAACCATATGTGATGGGTTCAGCACGAAGTGCGGGGACAGAGGATGGTCCTTCGGCGTTACTGCGACTCTCCACGTCACCAGTTTCCTTCCTTTCCGCCTGCACTTCCTCCGACGAGTCCTCAAAGAGACTACTCTCTTGAGTCTCGTGTCGTAGACGCACCATCTGAGAAGAACTCATCGTCGGTTTCCAACTCCCGCTGACGTCTCACAGCATGCGAAGGCTTTGGGTGCGACGATGCTCGGGGCCTTACTTCATCCGAAGTGCAGCATCGTATGGTGCATGCGTTTGCAGATTTGGCATTGCAGCTGATTCCAGCAACGCTTCACAAAGTGATTCGGGGAGAAGCAATTCGAAAAGTAGCGGTGCAACGCCACTGCTCGCAACCTCTCCTCGAGTGACTTTTGACGAAACGTTGGGCAGAATCGCAGCGGATGCTTGACTCCGCACAAACGACATGCTCCATCACGTGACATTTTCGACGGTTTCGGATTATGTTGCTGGCCAGTTCTACCCATCTGATAACGTACATAAGAAAGAGAAAACAAAGGGATAGTAAAGTGAATCGCATTTGACTAATTAGACGGAAGGATTACTAGCTTTACTATTGGTCTAGTGATAGTCCCTCGCAAAGTTCTAACTTCTGCGTCTCGTACTCGAGCATCTTCACCTTTATGAAGACTTATGATGCGACCTAACCGCCATTCGTTAGGGGGTAAGTTATCTTCTCTCAAAACTACCAAATCATTCACCATCAAATCTCGCTTTGGGAACTTCCACTTGTAACGTTTGTGAAGTTCCGTCAAATATTCAGTTTTCCAACGAAAACAAAATTGTTGATGCAAAACTTTAAGCTTTTGCCATCTATTAATGACTGACAATGCGTTACCCGACGTTTCGGGTTCCGCACGTGATAATATTGGCGCACCAATGAGAAAATGTCCAGGAGTTAAAGTGTTTAGTTCATTCGCACTCTCCGACATGGGACTAATCGGTCGAGAATTTAAACTTTTTTAAACTTTTACTCCTGCTTCCCAAAAACCTCTCATGGAGGAATGTAATGCCACTTGATTTGTTGGAGAGTATAATGGTTAATTACACTCTCTCTAGAATACCGGACGTATTTGTGAAAGTCCTTTTTCATTTCTTTGGATGCCCCTACTAAATTCGTCCCGTTGTCCGAATATATGTCAGCTGGGCATCCTCTCCGACTGACAAATCTCGAAAATGCGGCTAAGAAAGTCGTTGTTGATAAGTCGCTTGTACATTCTAAGTGTATGGCCTTTGTTGCAAAGCAGACAAAGACGCAGACATAACCTTTTGTTATTAGACATGCACGACCGGTATAGTTTTATATATCAAAAGGACCTGCGAAATCAAGTCCAGTTGACGAAAACGGTTGACTAATCATCGTTCGTTTAGGAGGTAGGGTTGCCATGAGCTGAGACTGAACATTTCTTTTATATATCACGCAAATCTTACATTTGTTGATCGTTGTTTTTATAAGGCTCTTAACCTTAGGAATCCAGAATTCCATCCGAATTAATCGCAACACCAGCTAATTTCCGCAATGTAAGCTGATCTCATGAGTGAACTGAATAATCAGTCATGACCATTGGCAGCTATATGGCAACATGACAGGACATCTTTCATCATATGCCATATTGGGACATAATGTCAAACGTCCTCCAACCCTCAGAACGCCGTGAGAATCGAGAAAAGGGTTTAGCGGTAAAAGAGTACTTTTTGCGGCAATTGGAATTTGAGCAAATAGGTTTCGATATTCCGAGAGAAAGTGTACCTTTTGATTTATAAGTATAAGTCGTTTTTTCACGAACTTAGCTAGTACTCGTAAAGCTTTGCCTAAAGAGGAAAATCTTTCTAAAACATCCGTATAGTCTGAGAAAAAAGTGAAGTGTACTTTTATAGATTTCATTTCCAACTCAGTATTGGAAACAATTTCCTCAGATCGATAGGACCATTGAGATTCATTCTCGATTAGCCAACTAGGTCCATTCCACCAGAGTGGGTTTTCAACTAAATCAGAAGCGGAAACTCCACGGCTTCCTAAATCTGCAGGATTTTCGACAGAATCTACATGAGACCAATTGTCGTTTCCCACTTTATCGAGAATTTTTGCAACTCGATTTGCGACGAATGTTGTTCAAGTACTCGGAGGTTTCTTTAGCCAAGCGAGTACAATGGTCGAATCTGTCCATAGATGAACAGAGAAGTTTTCAATATTGAATTGTGGTAACAGCCCATCGACGTGGTCAGCTAAAAGTGCAGCACCACAAAGTTCAAGACGAGGGAGTGAAACCGTTTTGAGAGGAGCAACTTTGGTTTTCGAGGACATCAGGTGCGAACACACTTGGTTTTCCGATTTCTCTACTCTAATAAAAGCGCCGCAGCATATGCTTTTTCAGACGCGTCGCAAAATCCATGGAATTGGATCCTTTTCCAAGGAGCGAAACCTATCCAACGTGGGATCTGAATAGAGTTTATGTTGACCAAATCTTCAACAAAAACTCTCCATCTATGATTTGTCTCATTGGACAATTGTTCGTCCCAATCCGTTTTCTCAACCCAAATTTGCTGCATTAGAATTTTGGCAGTCACGACGATTGGACTTAACCAGCCAGCTGGCAATACCATGCGCTTCGTTGTCACATTTGTGACGTCTAATGTCTTTGCCATGAAATGGAAGCAATCCGCTTTTGCATTCCACCGAATTCCAAGCGTTTTCGCTTGGCTAGCATCATCGAACTCAAGAAAGTCTTCATCTTTTGGAAGACCTTGAAGAACTTCTCTACTATTTGAGGTCCATTTCCTCAATTCAAACCCTGCCGATTTCAAGACTGCAATTAATTCATTTCGAATGTTGATTGTCGTTTTAGCACGTTAGCCAGTTAGCACGTCATCACCATAAATACAAGTCTTCAACGTAGATGAAGCTAACTTATATGTATGGCAGACTTCTTCAGCCAGCTGACAGTCACAGTCGTCAACTGGTAATCGTGAATCTGATCAGGAGAAGATTCTCGAAAGATAATGCGTTGAAACGCAATGTGGTTCTTATCCACAAGGATTTGGCGGTACATTTTCTCACTGTCGCCATACTTGATCTCCACTTGATAATTAACAACGTTAAATCAGATTGGAGTATCGGCCCGGGTAGTAGAATGTCGTTAAGACTTACTACGTTCGACGAATGGCACGAAGCGTTGAATACCACTCGTAATTTTGTTGTGGGTTTCACGACCGCGTGATGTGGAAGGTAATAACAATCGTCATTACTTCCTTGACATTTGTTTGTCTGTTTTTCCATGTGTCCCAACTCTAAATATTCGTTAGGGACACTGCAATATTGCTGGTGTAATTCCGGAGTTTGTTTAAGTTTGTCCTCACTGCGAACAAACTGTTTATAGGCACAAACTCGCGATTGACCAAGAGTTAAACTTGTTTTAAACTCTGGTCGAAACGGTAGTGATACAATGTATCGACCATTTGCAAGACGTCGTGTAGTTAGCATAATTTTCTTCGCAATATTTCTCTTCTGCCGTCAGAAAAGTTTTCTTTGGAATTTCTTCCAACTCACAAAATTTAGCTATTTGTTTTTCTAGAAAAACTTCCGTGAAACACGAAACCACGGTTTTGGTGGATTGCGTGCACTCTAAAGGACCCGTGAGAATCCACCCAAAGACCGTTTCTTGGGCGATTAGCTGGTGGACAACTTTATGTCTAACACCTTCGAGAAGAATTTGTGGATACAAATCTCCTCCTATTAAAACATCGACTTTTCCACTTCGGTGGAAGTTAACGTTGGGTAAGGGAATATTGGGAATTGGTTTCAAAAATGACTGATCAATTAATGCAGTCGGAAGCTGGGGTAGAATCAGAGCCGTTGCTTTGATTCGCAAACTAGGGTTCTTTGGAGAACCTATAACTATGTAGCACAACTTTCTAACTTGAGCTGCGACTTTCGCACTCAAACCAGACACTTGTGCACTCACCGGAGTATATGATTTTTCAAAACGTTTTGTAAGCGTTCGGAAATAAAAGTCCCTTCCGATCCAGGATCAATGAGTGCTCTTGCTTCATACTCAATGACTCCGTGACAAATGGTCACCATTGCAGTACCAAGAAGGACTCCAGTCTTCGCCCTTGCTAAAAAGCTCTGAGGACTTTTCGAAATCAGACTAGTGGACTGTATTGAGTTGGTCCCAGTGTCCATTACCTGAACAGTATGAGTGCTCGAATTAATTTGAACATCTCTTGAAGTTGAAGGTCGCGGTGTTTCGGAGTTTGAGGACTCATTTGAAACTTCGCGATGCAAAAGTGAGTGATGACGCTTTTTAAACGTACCACAATTAAAAACACTTTTGCATTCTTTATTTTGATGTGCGCTCGACAGACAATTAATGCACAAGTTCAGTCTTCGAACTGTGGCGAATCGATTCTTTTCTGTCATGTCGAGAAATTTGTGCAGTTTCGAATTCCGTGAGAATTCGAATACAACTTGCAAGTCAAGTTGTTTACATTGGCGTGATGTGATACAAAACGCTTGGCTTCGCTTTTGTTCTACGTAGTTGCGTGGCTTCGAGCAGCCGGCTTTGAGACAGACGAACTTCGAAGGTCAGAAACCGTTTCCAACGTCTGAAAACGGCTCGTGAGAAATCTGTCGAAGTCTTCCCACTTGGGAATTTGTGTCTTCATGACAATACTCTGCTCCCAGAGAGCTAATGTGGTTTCAGGTAATCGCGTAGAACATAAATAGGTAAATATCGCATCCCAGTTGTTGATATCCACATCATACAACTTTAATGCTGATATACAATTATCTATATCCCTTTGCAATTTTTTTATTGAAGTTCCAGACTCCACCTGAATAACTGGGAGGTTGAACAAAACCTTCAGTTGGCTGTTCACTAAGATTTGTTTGTTTTCGAATCTGTCTGATAAATTTTGCCAAGCAGTGGCAAAACCATCATGAGTAAGAGGCGATTTTTTAACTATGTCCTTCGCTTCGCCACGCGTTTTTTGATTTAAATGGTAGAGTTTTTCTACCGGTGTCAGCCGTTGATTTGATATATAAATAGCGGTGAACATATCGCGGAAGGACGGCCATGAGATATAGTCACAATAAAAAATTTCAGTATCTATTCAGGAGGTAGATTTATGTTGTGACTTGACATTGAGGAAAATGTTATTGGAGAATTGTTCTCTTTCACCCTGCTGACGATTGCCTAAAGTTATGAATCAGTTCGTTCATCTGACCCATGTAACGTAAGTAAGTATCGTAACAGATACGATATTTGACGTTGAGAATAGTTAAATCCAGATCGCTGTCGCTCTAAGAAGTGGCTTGGTAAGTAAGACAGTGTCATAAGTTGACTTTACATCTAGCCACTTAGATTTTAGTTCATCCTTTTGCACTTCCAAAGTGAATGGAGAGTGCTCGGAAACTGGAGTCTCACAGAATTGAGTCTCAAATTGAACAAGATCATCGGACATGCGAATGAATGTGGTCAACGACGACATTATGGTTTTTTGTTTTTTTTTTTTTTATGAAAATGTCCCGAAAAGAACGGTATGGAACCTTGTACCGATCCTAAAAGAAGGTATTTCGCAAATAAAACGCACAATAAAGAAATATAGTGTCAAATTTGACGTCGATGACAACGCACGTGCGAAGTCAAAGAAAATTTAACACGTGTTAATTCTAAAAATTTATTGTGCTTAATTGTGAATAAAAACAATATAGAAAACTTTAAAAAAAAAAAAACTTTCTAGTGAGAATTGTAAAAAAAAAAAAAAAAAAAAAATAATAAAAAAAACCAAAAACACTATAAAATGGATGACGATGTGAGTGACGACGGTGATGAACGCCTCTTGACCTTGCAAAGTGTTCCCAGCAAACAATCGCATAAACGTCATGCGGAAAATTCACCAAAAGCCATAAGGAATAAAAAACCATTTGTGGCCGATAAACCAACAACATCCCGTAATGCAACATCTGCAAATAAGTTTGCAGCTTTAGAAGTAGACGAAGAAGAACCATCTACAGAAGTTATGAGTGCAGCTGGAGCTCCTAAGCCTCCTCCTATATTTATTCCTAGTGTTATAGATATTTGTGCTATGATAAGTAATATTTGTACTATTATACCTAAAAATGAATTTACTTATAAATCACTTAAGGATGATCAAGTTAGGTTAATGGTAAAAACTGTTGATTCATATAGAAAAATTATTAAATACTTTGATACTTTGATACAAGCAAGGTAATTTTCCACACCTATCAACTAAAACAAGAGAGAGCATATAGAGTAGTTATTAAGGGTTTACATCACTCAACACCAATTGATGACATTAAAGGTGATCTGCTGTCAAATGGTCACGAAGCTAGAAATGTTACCAACATCAAAAGCCGCGTGACGAAAAATCCCTTATCTATGTTTTTTGTCGATCTAACTCTAAATACAAATAATAAAGCAGTTTATGATATTGTACATATTAATAACTGCATAGTTAAAATTGAGCCACCACTCAAAACCCATGAATTAATTCAATGCTATCGATGTCAACAATTTGGTCACACTAAATCCTATTGTAGTAAACCATATAGATGTGTTAAATGTGGACTTGATCACCCCACAGCTGAATGTAGGAAAGATATTAATTCACCACCGCGGTGTGTTCATTATCTACAAAATCATACTGCGAATTATAAGGGATATAAAGTCTACCAAGAGATTCTCCAAAAGAAATCGTTCAATATGATAAACAACAAAAAATTGGAAAATCATCGTAATACTCAATTCTCTTCTGTCCAGCAAGAATACATTAACACAGACACTAGTGGTAATAAAGAAAATATCAACAATAACTTTAATAATATGTCTTTTGCGCAAGTGGTAAAAAATCAAAATAATAATGACATTATGAATAGGATTGAAGTAGCACTAAATAAGCAAATTGAATTAACCAATTCATTAATGAATATGATGTCAATACTTATTCATAAATTATGCAAATAGATCTTAGAATCGCAGCATGGAATGCCAATGGGCTTTCCCGTCATGCCCAAGAAATAGAAATGTTCTTGCATTTACATTTTATTGACATATTATTGATATCTGAATCTCATTTTACCTCTCGATCTCATTTAAAAATCAGAGGCTTTGATGTTATTTCTGCTAATCACCCAGATGATAAAGCGCATGCTGGTGCAGCTATAATAATAAAATCTACTTTAAAATTTGAAGTCATAGACGCTGTTTGTAAAACTTATCTTCAAGCTGCGGGAGTTAAAATCAAGTGTAACAATTTCGATATTTCAATTGTTGCTATTTATTGCCCTCCAAGATATAACATAAGCTGTTCACAATATGAAACATTCTTTAAAAATCTTGGTGCTAAATTTATAGTTGGTGGAGATTATAACTCAAAATATCCTTGGTGGGGTTCAAGACTAGCTAATCCTAAGGGTAAAGAACTATTCAAATGCATATCAAACAATCATTACTCTACATTATCGACTGGTAGGCCCACATACTGGCCCAGTGACCCTAGAAAAATACCTGATTTGCTTGAATTCTTTGTTTACCATGGGATCGCGAACCACCTCCTAGATATCATAGATAATGATGATTTAAGTTCAGACCATTCAGCCATCATCATGAATTTTAATACGACGTTGAACACTTTAAACTGTAATTCCAACAAACTCTTTTCCTCAAAAACTGATATTAAATCCTTTCAATACTGGATAGATAAAAACATTAATCTTAATATAGCGTTAAAGTGTGGTAGCGAACATGACAATGCAGTTGAAAACTTCACGAGTTTAATTCATGAAGCAGCCTTTTTATCAACACCAATCAATGAACCTATTCAAAATAATAACACTGTTATCATATCTAGTGAAATAAGAGAATTAATCAGAAATAAGAGGCGATTAAGAAGAATTTGGAAAATAAGCAGAAATCCGAGAGATAAAAGTAACCTTAATTTTGCATCAAATCAACTGAAACGACGACTTCATGAAATTAAAAATGATTCTCTAGGAAATTATTTGAAAAATCTGAACTGTTGCAATAACGATGAGTACAAACTTTGGAGAGCTACTAAATATTTAAAATGTCCTAGAAAACGTAACGTTCCAATAAAAGACGCTAGCGGAACTTGGTGCAGATCAAGCTTGTCTAAAGTTAAGGCTTTTGCTGAACACTTAGAACAAAGTTTTCAACCATTTGATATAAATAACACTACCACCGATATTGTGAACTTTTTAGACATTCCCTGTCAAATGGATTTGCCATTGAAACATATTTCCCCTAATGAAGTTCGTTCTGAAATAAAGATGTTGAATAACACCAAAACTCCTGGATTTGACAAGTTGGATGCCAAAGTACTTAAATCTTTACCTAATAAAGGTATTCTGTTACTAACGCTTATATATAATACTATATTAAGACTTTGTCAATTTCCAAGTTAGTGGAAGTGTGCTGAAATAATTATGATTCTCAAGTCTAACAAACCAGAGAACGTTGTCTCGTCCTATAGACCGATAAGTTTAACATTCATTCACATTCTCGAAAGTATTTGAAAGAATATTTTTAAGAAGAATGTTACTTATTCTTGAAAAACAGCATATTATACCTGAATATCAATTTGGATTTCGAAGTAATCACGGCACACCTGAACAATGCCATCGTATCGTAAATGTCATTATTGATTCTCTGGAAACCAAAAAATATTGCTCTGGTGTGTTTTTGGATGTTCAGCAAGCTTTTGATCGAGTCTGGCATAGTGGTCTATTATTTAAGCTAAAAAAACTCCTTCCTGCTCCAGTTTACTTAGTATTAAAATCAATGATGAAACATCTGATATTAAGCAAATAAGAGCAGGTGTGCCACAAGGCAGTGTCTTAGGACCGGTTCTGTTTACGATCTTTACTTCAGACATGCCTATAACAGATTTGGTAACTACAGCTACATATGCTGATGACACTGCTGTACTTGCTTCAAATGAATCTGCAACTGTGGCTTCAAATCTAGTTCAATCTGCAATCTCAACAAAATTCAGTTATGGTTAACAACGTGGAATATTAAAATAAATACTTCAAAATCGGCTCATGTAACTTTCGCTTTAAAAAAAGGAAACTGCCCTGCAGTTTTTCTAAATAACTCTGAAATTCCTAATTGTGACAGCATTAAATATCTAGGACTGCATCTCGATAGGAGGCTAACGTGGAAAAATCATATTAAAGCTAATTTGAAATCCAAAAGAATGTACTGGTTACTTAATCCAAAATCTGAATTAAGTCTTAACAATAAATTACTGCTCTATAAAACCATACTAAAACCTGTATGGACATATGGAATTCAATTATGGGGTACAGCAAGTAATTCAAATATTGAAATTTTACAACGTTTTCAATCCAAAATATTAAGGCAAATTACTAATGCACCTTGGTTTGTCACAAACATTCAAATCCATAAAGATCTCAATGTCTCTTTTGTTAAAAAAGAAATAAATAACTTCAGCGCAAGATACCTTATTAGTAATCACACCAATACTCTAGCTATAAGACTTCTTGATGATACTAATGAAATTAAAAGACTTAAAAGATATCATACACTAGATTTACCATTTAGATAAAAGTATGTACATATAGCTATTTTAAGTTTGTTATTATTTTATATTTAAGTTGTTGTTAATGTTCATTTAAATATGTTCATTGTATTTTTGGACTTAATGAAGTTCAAATAACTCTGTTAAATTTATGTAATCAAATTTGCTTATTATTATTTAAATAGATTGCAAATAAAAGAATATTTACAAAAAAAAAAAAAAAAATAAAGAAATATAAATTAAAAAATTTATTTACCGCAAATTCTCTCTACGTTTAAAAAATTCAAATCAGGCCAACACAGCAAATGATATTAAAAATATTAATATAAATTACAAATTCGAATATAATATAAAAAATATAATTAAAGCACTTGCTTAATTTTTCTCGTTGGGTGTCTATGTTGCGAGCGCGTTCTTCTTTGTGCTTTGCTCGATGGTCGTGTGCCTTGCACTGCGTGTTGTTGTTGTTTTTGTTGCAAATGATTTGCTGCAAATTATACACTTGTTAATTGTTGTTCTTTTCGTTTCGTTTCTTTTTTGTTTTAATTGATTTTAGTTTTAATTTATTTAATTTTATTTTTAAATCAAAACAGCAGTGTCTGTCCACTGCTTGTAAAGAGAAATAAATAAACACAATGTAGCAATGAGAGCAAAGGAGAATGCGTGTGAGGAGAAAAACAACAAAAAACAACAATGCAAGCAAGTATGCGGCCGCTTAGCACTCGCTTCCAATTTCTTCGTGCGAGCGAAAGAGTAGGAGTGCTTTCGTGGTGTGGGCGTTAGAAGAGCGTTTTCTTCTTCTTGAGCGGGAGACGCGGCTCTTGTTGTTCCCGCTTTGAACTTCTTGTTCTTTTTACTTGAGAGCTGTGATAGTATTTGGTGTGAGATTGAGAGACGAGAAAAAGTGAGAGTGGTGGTTAATGTAAGAATGTGGTTTGAGTTTTGCCGATGCAATTCCCACAATTCGTTTCTTGCACAAAATGTTTATAAATTTTGATACTCTATTTATCAAATTTTACAAACAAATTGTTTTCGAAGCAAGAACGATTTTGTAATCACTATTGATTACGAAAGGTGAATGCGTTGGACAGACTAATTTGGTCTTTTTGACCCACTGTACGCAACGGTTCACTTTTCTCACTTGTCGCTGAAATTAGTGACTTCAATCACTGCGCTTTCCTAACAACACTCACAAAAAACCGATTTGGCGGGCGATTGAACTCAAGTTCAATGGCTTCACGTCGTTTTGTTTGTTTTTGTTTGAAACAAACCCTATGCACCAAACCGATAATATCAAATTTGTTCCATTCACCTTATCGAAAATTGTTTCTAATTGTAGGCTGAAGTATCTTCGATGTCTTCTAATAGCGTTGAATTATCTTCGTTGTCTTCTAATAGCGTTGAATTATCTTCGTTGTCTTCTCTGTGGCGGCAATTCAAAAATTCGGCTCGTCTGGACCAAATGTTGAGATGGGATAATTCGCTGTTTTACCGTCGCACAGTGGGGTATTCGACCCGATTTTCGGGTCTTAATTCAAAAAAAAAAATTGTAAGGTACGCATTTTCTGGAAATGTCAGATCAAAGATAACAAAATTATGCATCACTAGCCAAAATATTAGGCCTCTTACTATATTAGTGTCAAAGTTATGAGCTGTCAAACTTACACATTTTTTGATTTGAATCGCTCGTAGTTTTTTTATATAAAATATCAAAGTTTCATTACAAAGTCATAATGGATCCTTTAACTTCAGGCATTTCTACGTTTTCGTTTTCTACAATTTTGAAAAAAAGTTGTTGTTAAATATTTTTAATTTTTTTTTAAATTGTATTAAAAATGAGCTGTTTTTGATGAATGCATGGACTTAAAGTTATTAGAAGTATACGGAAGTATAATGGGGTTAAGTTTTTTTTGTACTGTAGACTGTTATAAAGAAGTGGTAAAAATTTTATCGTGCCATTCTGTGCCTCTTCGGAGAAAATTTAATTTATGTGAGCGAATTCCAGTCAAAATCATCAAATCTAACAGTGCAAATTCTATAGCAAGTTTTTGGTTTTTTTTTTTGTTATTAACATTTTATTATTGTTTTTGAGTCCCATTTCTTTGTCCTTTCTTTTCTTTCTCTGAACTGCACTAAAAGTTAAAAAAAAATTTTTTTTTTTTTAATAAAATTTAAAAAAACAATTTTTTTTTTTAATAAAATTTAAAAAAAATTTTTTTTTTTTAAATTATTTTTGTTTTGTTTTTGTAAAAAGAGATGAGAAGACTCATGGTAGTGATGGAAAGAGTATTTTAGATATTATGGTGGAAGCGACACCGAGAAAATAACTGAATTGAACAAATTTGGCCCAATTTACATATGAATAAAATTTCAATTAATTTAAAAAAAATAAAATTCCTCCAAAGTATATAAAATTATTGTTGTTTTTTACGTATTTGGGGTCAGTCTAACTAAAAAATAATAAGGGACCCCTCCGATAGCCAGGTTATTTGATCTCCATTTTTAGGGTCAAATACCCCACTGTGCGTCGGCAAAACGGCAGGCAACTTGAAGACTTCGAGAGATGAGAGGGCACGAAAATACTTCCAGCGAAGCGATTGAATTTGAAATTATAAACACAAAAAATTCTTTTGCAGTATAAATTCTTTATTGAATACAATTTCGATGTCTCACCTATGGGGTTTCCTTTAGCAATGATCCTCGGAAAAACGACGGACGGGTTCGGGACCTATCCACACAGCTAAGTGGAAACTTTTTCCGAAGATCATTATATACTTAAAATACGAAGTCCGCACTAACAAAACATGCTAAAACATGTTTTTAGTGATTTGGACTCATGTTGCCAACAAGACTTGCGATATATGAAATTTCCTCTCAAGTCTTGTATCTGATTTGTACTAAAACTTTGAAGGCTTGTAACTTTTTTTTTGTAGGGGAAATTTAGACTTTAACATATCAAATTTTAACAATTTTTCGAGATCTTTCGATATATGAAATAATTTACCCCCAAACGCCTGGAAGAAATATCAGTTTAAAAAATTTCCCCCTGAAGAAGGGGTCAAAGCTCATCTACATGTACTAAGAACTTACTCCACCACCTTTCCAACGATATAAGGTACAAGTATAAAATCGAACAATAAATATCAAAGTTATGAAGAAAAAACCAATTAGGCTGTTTTTAGGTCGTAGCAATGGCGAAAATGGCGTCATAACCTTTCATAACCGACCCACCCTAGTGGGTAAGGGTATACTCATGTTGTCCTTCCGTTCGTAACGCATTAAAGAAGAGGTCGTAGGTATAGAAAAGTATATATATTCTTGATCAACGTCACCTACTGTGTCGGTTTAGCTATGTCCGTCTATCTGACTGTGTCTGTCTGCAGAAATAGATTTTCTGAAGAAACGGTTAGAGATACTGAATTGTAATTTTGTATTTAGTATTTCTATATTGATGAGCTACTCGTATGTAAAAATAGGCGATCGGTCAACGAACACGCCCACCTCCCATATAAAGTAAATGTTCAATATGGGATATATGGTGAACAGTGGTATAAATATAGATTTTTGTGTGTGATCATGTATCACCCATACGAGTTTACATGCCAAAAATGGTACAAATCGCCTAAAGGATACGCCCACCTCCCATATAAAGCTAACGTTCAATATGAGATTTATGGGATATATATTGTGTGCGATCATTTACTTCCGATACGAGTTTACATGCCAAACATCACCCAACGGACACGCTCACCTCCAGTAAACATTTGATGTAGAATATCTGGTGAACCATACCTCATATCAGGATACAATTTTGTGCGTGATCAGTTACTACTAATATAAGTTCACATTTCTAAAATAGATATCGCCAGGTGAACTCGCCTACGTCTGCATATAATTAACACATCTCATGCCAAAAGAAAAGAAATCGGTTATCAACCACCCCTCCTACCGATATAACCTTAATTATGTTTTTATGTACTAGATCTGTTTTAAGAAAAAGGAAATTCGGTTTCTAACCAAAAAATATTCAGTACATCTTCTCTTCAAAGTTGTACGATTATTTTCAAAATATAATCGCCTTGATCGGCGTCACCTTCTGAGTTGATTTAGCTATGTCCGTCTGTCTGTCTGTCCGTCTGTCCGTTGGAATAGATTTTCTGAAGAAATGGTTTATGTACTTGACTTGAAATTTTGGATTTAGTATTATTTAGATTTAAGCTACTTGTATGTAAAAAGTGGCGGATCGGTCAACGGGCACGCCCACCTCCCATATGTGAACTATGGTATAGTTTGAAATAAAATTTTCATGCTGAAAACTTCGCCCATTGGACACGCCCACCTCCCATATAAAGCAAAAGATTTATATGCGATATCTGATGAACTATAGAATATATAGGGTTGAAATTTCGCGTGTGATCAAGTACTTCGAATATGGTTCACATATCAAAAAATGGAAAAGGTCGCCCAACGGACACGCCCACCTCCAACATAAAGCAAAAGTTCAATGTGGAATATGTGGTGAATTATATAGACATTTATTAGATTAAATATTGCTATCAATGGGCACCAATAGAATAATAGATGTGAACCTTCCAATATAAACGTAATGAGCAGGTGATAATTGAGAGAACACAATTTCCAATTGTACCTACTGCAGGGATCACAATCCACAAAAGACAGGGATTAGTTCGAACCCGGTGCGCTAGTTTTAAATTGTTTTGTACTGAAACTTACAGTGTTTTTCCTTGTATACACATTTATATATACTGAATCTATTACAGATTTAAAGTGGTTGCCGTTATAAAAATTAATGAAATGGAAAAACGAATTATATCTGATGTGGAAACTGATGTAAATATTTTCTCCAACTACGATCTGGCTGATATACCTAATATTGAAATAGGAGCTGGAAAAAAACTTTTATTTACCATTCTTGTTGATAACTTAATACCAAAATGTAAATGCGGATGGTCTAGTGCACAAGAAAATGGATTCATCTATATAAATCAAAATGTGTTTGTAAGTGCATTTAAAGTATCTTTATGACTTTTTTGGGGAAACAAATTTGAAGAATTTTTTAGATGCAATTGTAGCTTAACGAACACACAAATGAACTCTTTTTTAATTACGATTTTAAAATAATAAAACACAAGAATTTTTTTCCCTACACCCTGTGGGTTGTATCCTACACCTTGTTTTGTCTTCCGTTCGTAACAAAGATATGGTTTCAGATGGGGGTCGAGACTCAGGAGAAAAGCTTCCATTTTAAATGGTGGATTAGTTTAATGGTCGTGGTCGAATGTAATTCTGAGTGTAGAGTATATAATAGTGGTCCAAAATAATGGTTATTTTTAAATTATTTAATTAAAATATCATACCTTAAATGTTGCTATATTGTACTTTATATGATCCTGGCATGAATACCAACGAGAATCTGAAATGATTTCACATTTCGTGATTTGTAGGATAGAAAATATTTCATAACAATTATTTTCTTATCGATAAATTTATGATCAAAATATAATGATGATATGATTGATCAATAAAAGCTTTAATTATACCCTACGCCCTGTGGGTATATTCATTTTTGTCCTTCCATTTGTAACGCATTAACGGAGAGGTCGTATGGAAAAGTATATATATTCTTGATCAGCGTCCTGAGTTGATTTAGCTACGTTCGTCTGTCTGTCTGTAGAAATGGAAAATGTCTTCAGAAATGAAGAAACGGTAACAGATACTGAATTGGAATTTTGGATTTAGTATTTCTATATAGATAAGCTACTCGTATTTAAAAATATGCGATCGGCCAACGAACACGCCCACCTCCCACATAAAGCAAAACGTTCAATGGGATATATGGTGAACTATGGTATAAATAGAGATGAATTTTTGTGTGTGATCATCTACTACCGATACGAGTTTATATGCCAAACATCACCCAACGGACACGCTCACCTCCAGTAAACATTTGATATAGAATATCTGGTGAACCATACCTCATATAAGGATAACATTTTGTGCGTGATCAGTTACTACCAATATAAGTTCACATTTCTAAAATATATATCGCCAGATGAACTCTCGTACGTCTGCATATATTTAACACATCTCATGCCAAAAGAAAAGAAAACGGTTATCAACCACCCCTCCTACCGATATAACCTTAATTATGTTTTTATGTATTAGATCTGTTTTAAGAAAAAGGAAATTCGGTTTCTAACCAAAAAATATTCAGTACATCTTCTCTTCAAAGTTGTACGATTATTTTCAAAATATAATCGCCTTAAGTGAAATTCGCATAAAAAGAGACTCTGGCATGGGTCCCTGTTTTCTCTTCCAGGATTTCTCTAATCCATCGGTACTTCGGACTTTGAAAGAAGATAAGCTCAGCATTTTCGCATACCGTTTCACATGCCGGGCACAGCGGCGAACTATCCTGTTTGCACTTGTACAGGTACTCTCTATAACAGCCATGGCCTGTTAAAAACTGTGTTGGAAAGAAATCAGTCTCACCATATTCTCGGTTCACCCAGGGTTCTATATTATTTATGAGTTGGTATGTCAATCGTCCACTCGTTGCGCAGTCCCAATAGTTCTGCCATGCAGCGATGCTTGCATATTTTTCGGCATTTACTTTCTGTTTGTTTCTGTTTCTTTCTGTTTTCCTACAGTCGTACACTCTTTTCATTTCCATCGCCATGCATCCAGACACTACACTGGATGCCTCATACGCCACTGTGCCAAATGCACAGCATACTCTAAGTGCACTAAGTCGAAATATTGTGTCGACTTTATTCGCTGGGAGCTGCATACATTATGACCGATTGGGTCACTTTTCCTAGCAACTTTATTCTAGCTTGATTGGGTTTGGCATCACTGGTTTTGGCATTTCCTATGTTTGGCATCAATCTTGCAAGTGCTGATTGTATTCGAGAAGCCTTTGCACACACCATTTCTATGTGTGTCTTGAAGCTAAGTCTCGAGTCGATCATTATACCTAGATATTTTATCGCAGGTTGAGTAATGTCTTCATATCCGTTTATGTTGAGTGTTGCTCCCTCTAGCCTTTTTCTACTTGTTATAATAACTGCTTCTGTTTTTTGTCCTGCAAATTGCAGGCTAGCTCTATTTAGTCACCTATGGATCATGCCGAATTTGTCACCATCTTGCTGATGGTGACAAACTCTGTACAAATTATATTTTTCAAGTTCCCATGTTTGTCTGAAATTCTATTCGAACTGCGCATGATTCTCTCCCTGCCTAAAAAATGCAACTTAGGCACTAATTGCAGCGCGTGTCGCACTCCTACCAATTTTGCGGGTATGCAACTTACCTTTATTAATCTAGAACTTAAAACAGGCTTGTTGGTTTTTAGTGAACTCTCGGTCCGCCGAAAATTCGACCGGCCAATAATAACAACCCATAAAAACAATTATAACAATTATTAATAATTAGTTGAATAAAATATAAAAAAAATTTAAATAAAGTGAATTAAAATTTGAACAACTGTGTTTGTTAATTTGTATTTTGTAACTTAAATATAAGTAGGCTTTGCAATTCGAAATTTGTACCTCAGATTCAAATAGGTATTCAAATTGTATACAGAAAATCTAAGTGTCCCATGAGTTTTTTGAATATATCTTAACTCATAATTTAAAGTTCATTGCCATTTCGCTTTGTAATTCCAAAGTACTCGAAAGTACTCTCAAATTCTGTTAAAGTAACTTTATTTTTAATAAAAAGTAACGAAAATGAATGAAAAAAATGATGCTTTGAAACGAAAATACTATAGGCAGATATATAAAAAGGAATGGGTGGAAGATAGTCGCTTCAAAGTCTTGTTAAATAGAAGTCGCAATGAGCCTTCAGGAGAAGCACTATTGGTGGAATCAAAAAGCATGTTTTTTAAAAATACACGCATCTTGGCTGCGATCATAAAACTCATTAAAATATATTTATATTTAAAACAATTACATTTGACATAACAGTTTACTTTTCTCCGTTTCACGTCACTTTTTCTTATCTAACACTTCTCTGGAAAAATTCAAAACGACAACCCTGTGCTGAAAATATGTCGACACCAGACAGTATTTAAGCAGAACACTGAGTGTTCAAAAAACAATTTTGTAAATCGGGACAACATTTTTTAAAGTGAAAATAGATATAGCAAGAACAATAACAATACTGGTCCAATCTCGTGTTAGAAGAACTGAAAGTACGTTAACAGCAGCATACCCGGGTATATTTTATATGGGAAATGGCATGGCATTGTGATAAAAATGTTAATATCTAACACATTTCTTGTAATCTGTGCAATCATTCTTTTTGGCTTTCTTAAGGCAATTGATGTTGAGAGAGAAATGGCAACTTTCAGGCGTTGTCAACCATGGTATTAGGCTTCCTTCGGGCGCCATATTAAACAGTTTACACTGATTTTTCATGGGTTCATAAGTTGCCATTTTGATAGCACACCTCTAAGCCATTCTCAAACATCTTGTCGGATTCGCAGATAGGTGCCGGTGCACGTGCAGGATGCTAGGTGCCTAGATGCTAGCAGTTCGGGAGATGTGGGGTGGGATCTTGCGCAGACTACGAATCGCAAATTACAAGATTAATAATTCACGTGCGATAGAAAAAAAATAAATAAAAAAAGGGAACAACGGGTGCGGAGACCTAAATGCCTGTAACATTGAGAGAGGACCTTGTTGTGAGCGAAGATTAAATGCTCACACCATTCTGAACCCTTCCCAACCGTGAGTTTTGATGGCTATTTTTCTTTTACCAAAACTCCCAAAAACCAAAATCGGAAACCGTAGACCGTTTACCTCAGACAATTAATTAGAAAACTTAGTTATTCATTTTTGAATTCACAACATTTGTAAAATTTATTGTTCTTAACTAATATTAACAACTTTTTAGGGGCCGTCAGTGGCCCAGCGGCTAGTGAGCTGTGCTATCAAACTGACGGTCGTGGGTTCGAATCCCGCCAGAGTCATAGCTTTTTCACTAGCTTCTAATATTTCTTCTATCAAAGCCAATAGCCCTGGCAGCTAGTGCTTTAATCGTTGGTTATAATTTCAATTGTAATTAACAAAAATTAATAATAATTATAATAATAACAACCGTTTATGCAAAAGGGATTTATGTTATGAATAATTGATAACTTCTTAAACAAAAAAATATAAAAACTATTTAATAAAACTGAGAGATTTAATAACGAGTATGTTTGGTTTTGGTTTTCTTCGCTATTTTTCGCGTATAAAGTAACTTAACTCTTCTAGTTACAAATTATAGATAAAAATGTTCAATTAAATTCAGGTTTCGATAATCAAACACTACAAATATATTTATTTAATATTGCATTCATTTCATTTAATGCAAACTCTCTTTACTCTCTTCTCGAATTGCAATGTACTTCTCTCAGCCTCTCACCCATTTATGGCTCGGAGTACTCTCAACGAAAGCGAAAACAATCGTTAGATGTGACCGCAGCCGAAGTACACTCCCACCCAAGAGTTTGATCAAAAGCAACAACAATGTCATGATCATACGAATAAAACAAAAACAAATGCACTTACTTTAGCGGATATTGTTACCATATTTGGTTTAGGGTTACTTTATAAATAAATTAAATTTTGATTATCGCAGGCAAAAATTAAATCTAATTTTGATTATTTAAGCGTAATACTGTATCTTCCCTATTAAATTTTAAAAATGCGAAAATATAAGCTCTCTCTTTAAACAAGACAATATTTCTTTCTCTTCTCATGAAACGTCTTTCTTATAACTACTTTATTTCCAGGATTAATACTATTTAATAATAAACACTATTAATTCTAACACGTAGTTTAGAAAGTAAATTTATATATATGTAGTGCGGAAGGCAAAATTTTAGTTTTTATTCATTTTTCATTTTAAATTCAATTAGAATTAATTTTTGAAAATTAAATTGTAATTTTAATTGATAAAACAAATTGAACGTTTCTAATAAACTAATTTAATAGTTTTAAAAAGAATCTGTGCAATATTTAATTTTTAATTTTCATGAACTTGCATGCGTGCCGCTTCTGCACTGTAGGGTGCATGATAAATTCATGTTGTCTGATCACGGAAATGCTTGTGGTTGCCAAAAGATAATAATGATGAATTTCACCGTATTGAGGGACTTGGAGCGCCGAAGGTGTTGCTCCACTGGACTGGATTCAGAACTTGATGCGACTATTTTTGTTGCTGTACTGCGTGGCGCAAGCTCTAATTTCCAAAAATTCTTCTAAATGTCGATTGGCGAATATTGAGCCGGGTTGTGCGTTATATTACTTATTTATCAAACTAGTAAAATTTACGTTAATTGCTAAACATTAAACATGCTCTCGAACTCAATTAACTAATTAATTTCAAGTCTTTAAATTATTAGACTGAACTTTTGTTAGACCAACAAATTCTTGCACGCGAAGTGTTACCTTTGACTGACCACGACTCCCCTCCTACTTATCTTCGATTGCTAATCGAAGCTTCGCATTAATCGTGCCGACAAAAACAATGCTATTACCAATGCTTGTGCAAAGATAATGCATTGGGCTATAACAACCACATTGCGTGCATCGAATCTCAGCTTTGGTTACAATAACACCAAGCAGAGAACCGACAGGCAATAAAATGCAACAACAACACCATCAACCATACCATGTGTATGAAGAGCGTAGCGGCTAACTTTTTATGCACGCACTTAGATAGTGGGTATAATTAGAGATTGATACGCAATTTGCACAGATTCTCTGTTGCTATGCGCCAAAAATTTTCACCACTCATTTATCGAATTTGGAGTAAACAAACCCGGTAAAGATGAGAGTTGTTAATAGAAATGAAACTTCACCGTCTCTACTAGAGATGGGATTTTTCATCGACTATATCTGCCTAACTTTATATTGTTATTATATTGGAAAATATGTTTATTTTACGTATGTGAAAAAAGATTTGAGAAAAATATTATTTTAATATATGAAAATAGAGTTTCCTAGAACACACTCTATAAGTGTATGCAATTAATTCGCGATATTTCTTGTTTTATCATATAGTTATCATATAATTGTTTTTATTTTTTGAATACACAACTTTTTGGGTAGAATTTTTGTTTTTTTTATACCCCACACCCTGTGGGTAAGGGTATATTCATTTTGTCCTTCCGTTTGTAACACCTCTAATTAGGGGTCTGTAGAAATCAGAAACCGTAAAAGGCTAGAGGCTTCAAATTTTGAATTTGTAACTATTATGTGTATACGCTGTTTGTCAATGATATTGGGCAAAATCGGTCAACGGACACGCCACCTCCCATATAAAGCAAAAGTTCAAATTGGAATATCTTGTGAAATATGCGATATATCAAGATTAAATTTTGTGTGTGAACATGTACCACCGATACAAGTTTATATGCCATGTTTATATCCCATATAAAGCAAAAGGTTTATATGGGATATCTGGTGAACTATTGTATATATTGATATGAAATTTTGTGTGTGATCATGTACCACCGATACGAGTTTGCATGCCAGAAATGGAAAACATTGCCCAATGGACACGCTCACCTCCTATCAAGTTTTTAGTTTATAACTATTATATGCATACACTGTTTGTCAATGATATTGGCCAATATCGTCAATGCACAAACCCACGTCCCATATAACGCAATAGTTCAAGTGCCAGAAGAAATCGACCCCATCCTACTAGAACACAGTGAACACCTATAGAAACTGATGAGATCCTATCAATACAAATTAATAGAACAGGTCACAATAGAAAGAACACTGTTTCCAATTGTAGCTGCTGAGGGGATCAAAATTCACAGTCAGGGAGCTACTTATTTGCAGGTGGCTATTCATAATCGAAGTAGGATCGGTCGCGCTGCTCTGTATGTTGCTTGCAACTGGACTGTATATTGTCTTCCCAAACACAAACTGATTTTCTTTTTATCAAAATGAACACGTTGCGATCAGAAAAACGACTAATTACACATTACGATTTCATGTCGGAAATTCATGTCGGTATTCAAATATTTTACCAGAACATACTGGTTCTCAAAGCACATATTCAGGATATCACAAAGTACTCTTTACTTTTAAGATCCGATTTAATTTGCTTTTTTGGAACATGGACACTTCAAAGAGAGAACTATATAATACCTAACTTTTCCATTATTCATAGATAAGATTCTTCTGATAGTAATCGCCCTAACAAAAAAGGAAAAGCAAATATAGCGAAAATTTGAACTATGGAATTAGTTGCATTGGAGTGCAATGACGTATGTGCAATAGTTCTGGGTATTTTCCAACATACCGTCGTTAAGTAGATATTACTGCAATGACGTATGATACTTTTTTCATGATGGCTTAGTTCTAAGGATTAACTAAATCAATTATTACTGATAATAGAATGTAGATTTATTTATAAGAATTAGATAAATTCATAAAATAATACAGCATTTCTATTTAGGTTTATTTCCTTAAATAAGCATTATATTTAGCGTGTAGGGTACATAAACTTCGGCCTGGCCGAAGTTAACGCCTCTTTTCTAGTTTTAAGTTCTTTGCAGGCATTTGCTGTGACGCAACGAGCCATCAAGAAATCAAGAAAATGGATCACTCCACGACAACTTGGTGCACTTGATCTTGAGGAACAACTAGAATACATTCCTAAAAGATTAGAAAATGTACGAGAAGAAAATAGTAATGTTGAGCCATTAGTACTTGAAGCGATTGTGGACAGTAACAAAGATTATGTAAATCCAGATGACTCTGAAGGCCACAATTTGCTATACGTCCCATAGTGGAATCTACCATATTTGGTTTCATCAACAACATCACCATGTGTTCTTACGTGCTAAAGAAAAATTTAGTAGAAGACCTAAAGAAGAAGCCAATAATGATATTAGTCTGGGTTGTTAATGTTAATGAGCTAAAAATTTAAAATTTAGGATACGAAATTCATGTGAAATGAACCATCACATGAAGAAATTCCACTAAACATTATTTCGTAGTAGATTAGAGTTCAAGCGTAGTGGCGGAGTAGATTTTAAAAATTTTCCAAAAGTGAAGCAGATCTACTACGATCATAGTATAGTCCGAACCCTGACTCTTAGAATAATAGTGCGTTCACACGAGCCAAATTTTCGGCTGAAAATCAGATTTTCGAAAAGGCCGTTCTCACGACAAAATATATTTTCATACGTCAGATTTTCGTTTGGCGGTATTTCTTTCCTTTGTATTGGTGTGTATTCTACACACGTTGTTGTCGAATTCTTCATAGTGTTGGAATGAATATGACATCAGGGTAAAGGATTTTTGTGAAAAAGTACTATTTTCAACAAAAACCACGTTGCAAACTGAAAATTTCTTGATTTTCGATGAAAATCAGCTGAAAATCTGAATTTCATTTGACAGTTATTCCAGAAAATCAGTTTTTCGGCTGATTTTCAGCGAAAATCGATTTTGGGGCGAAAATCAGCTCCGTGTGGACATGCTATAAGGAAACATTTTATGAGACGCTCGAAGTTGTTCATGCTTATGCGTATGATGCTTTTCTCGTATCATACGCTTTGTAAATTTTAAATGAAGCAAATTTTCAATGATGAATGAATGAGAAACTTCAAAAGGGACACGTATTCACTTCGTTAAATGTAAATAAATATTTTAAATGGATCGAAAGGAAATGGAACGGAGGGACTGCGAGAAGTGACTCCCAAAATAACGCAGATTTTCCAATACTTCGTACATATCTCAATTGCGCAAATAACAATAAACAAGTTCGTCAATCAATAATTTATTAAAATTCATATTTACTGATTTCTCTTATTAATCGATAATAGGTACAATCCACTGTCAAAAATATGAGGAGCTTAAGAACATATGCTAATACATCAGCAGAGTTTTGTCGCCATTATATTACGATTATGTGAACTCAAATTATTACTACTTGATCACATACAATTTCATAGCGATATACATATTAGAGCTCTCGATTGTCCGAGTATTCTGTTACCCGGGTATGCCCGGGTACTCGATCAACATCCGCGTACTCGAACTACCCGGGTATACCCGGGCTTTTTCGAGTATTTCGAGCTTTTCGAGTATTAGAGCGTTGTCGAAAAAATTACTCTCTATACTCTAATATTCGAAAAACTTGAAAAACACGATTAATCCCCGGGTACTTGTACTACCTGGGTATACCCGGGTATCACTACCTGGGCTTTTTCGAGCTTTTCGAGTATTAAGGCGTTGTTGAAAAATCGAACAAATTTTCATGTATTGTTGCGATGTGTTCACGAATACAGTAGGTGGCGAGAGTTTTGTAAGATGAAATTATAAACAAACACCTGTCACCTACTTTATTTTCGAATTTTTTCGACAACGCTCTAATACTCGAAAAGCTCGAAATACACGAAAAAGCCCGGGTAGCCCGGATAGTGATACCCGGCCAGTTCGAGTACGCGGGTATTGATCGAGTACCCGGGTAACAGAATACCCGGACAATCGAGAGCTCTAATATGTATATCGCTAACACTGCTAATTCTTTCTCGATGATTCTGCTTCGTATTTTTATTCTGTTCTTATAAGAAATTTGTGAAATGCACATTGTAATCTAGACAAGTGTTATTTAACCTTTATGTCAACAGCAATATACCCTATTGTTTTCAAATCGGTCTTTCTTGAAAACTAGCAATCGGATCGACTTGAATGACATCCTAAACAGAAGTGTTTTACGCCATATTCCAAAGCCATAGTGGAATTGTCCACTTTTCGAATTCTATTCCTTACGTGAAATATAAAATGTAATAAACTTTTATTTCCATTAAATTATGCAAAGTTTAAATAATTCAAGAGTATAATATTAATAATAATTACAATAAATTAACATTGAACAAGAAAATTATGAATACACCTAATTCTATTTTGGTTCCAAAAAAACAACATGTAAAAAAACCGTGTAAAAACAGAATTAGGTGTATACACAAAAAAAAAACCGGTCTTTCTTGAAAACTAGCAATCGGGTCGACTTGAATAACAAGCTAAACAGAAGTTGTGACGGCACATTCTTCGCTCCGTCCCCTTCCCTATTCGCGTCACTTTTCCTACCCCCAACCCTCCATGAATTAAATAGTTTTAGTTTTATCAGTATTCCTTTTTTTATATTATTTTTGTTACTCTTTTATTTAAATTGTTGAATTATTGTAACTTTAAGTTTATATTATATTAAAGAAATTAATTGTTAGAAATTAAGTAGACTTATCAGCCGCAGGGCACCGACCGGGTACACCCCTGGGTGCACTCGATGAACTTTCGATCTTCGAAAATTAGAAGCCGAAGATCGAAAGTAAGAAGAGGAAGAAGAGCCGAGGGGCAGCTGCAGCCACGCGCGACCTACCTCGCTCTCTTTCTCTGACGACCGCCGCCGTGAACGGACCACCAGCGCAAGGTAATATATCTTAATATACATTGTTCGCGACCATTTTCTTCCTGCGTCGAGGGCGGCACTATTCCGCCAAAATATTCTCGCTGGTAGAAATCTGGGGCCGATTTCTGACAAGGAACTCGACGCCGAGATTTCTCACACGATTTTAGTGTGCATACCACCACCGTCTGGTTTTCTTGTTGTCCGTCCGTGGGTAGGAAAAGCAGAGACAAGACGCTACACAGCGGCCATTATTCGACGGTGACACCACCGCGAAATCCACGCTCGTCGTAGTCAGTTTTCGGGTAACGTCGTTAACCATTTGCATCGCCACCGACGACACGTGATACATCTGCCACAAGTGACGTCATCGCCCTTCGGTGGCAACAAAGCGGTCGGCGCAAAGTCGACGTCGCAGAGTTCGCACTGCGTTTCTGCCGACTCGCCCTCTCTTTCCCCTCGCTCGTGACGGCCCCAGCATTCAACGCTGACGTCGCCGAGGCCGAAAAATAGCCCCCAGCAGTAATCTCTCACCAGATTCGGGCTTTGCTTGTGACGACGTCGCTGAGTACGAAAATCTCTTCGAGTCACACACTCCGACAAAATAGCGAACATCGCCGGCGACGGGACATACGCTCTGAGCGGACGGTCCGAGTGCGAAACTTAGCTTCGACTCGGACTCGCTCCCCGTGCATCGCCGGCGACGGCAAACGCGCTCAGAGCGGTTGGTACGAGTTCGAAACAGATCTTCGGCTCGCTCACGCAGCATCTCGGTGCCATCGAATTATTCCATTCTCTGGCAACACCCCTCGGTGTTTTGCTAGTTTCTCTCTTCCCCTCTCGACGCGGAATCCTCCGTGAGCGAGACAAATTTTTGGGAGTGGGTCAAGTCTCTGCCGCGGCAGAGCCCAACGTCGGACGAGTGCGCGCGCGGCTACGACAACAACAGCGACGGCGCACAGTGGGGTATTCGACCCGATTTTCGGGTCTTAATTAAAAAAAAAAATTTAAGGTACGCATTTTCTGGAAATGTCAGATCAAAGATAACAAAATTATGCATCACTAGCCAAAATATTAGGCCTATTACTATATTAGTGTCAAAGTTATGAGCTGTCAAACTTTCACATTTTTTGATTTGAATCGCTCGTAGCAAAAAAACGTAATATTTCCGAAATTCAAAAATATTTTTTATATAAAATATCACAGTTTCATTACAAAGTCATAATGGATCCTTTAACTTCAGACATTTCTACGTTTTCGAAAAAAACAATTTTGAAAAAAAGTTGTTGTTAAATATTTTTAATTTTTTTTTTAAATTGTATTAAAAATGAGCTGTTTTTGATGAATACATGGACTTAAAGTTATTGGAAGTATACGGAAGTATAATGGGGTTAAGTTTTTTTGGTACTGTAGACTGTTATAAAGAAGTGGTAAAAATTTGATCGTGCCATTCTGTGCCTCTTCGGAGAAATTTTAATTTATGTGAACGAACTTCAGTCAAAATCATCAAATCTACTAGTGCAAATACTATAGCAAGTTTTTGGTTTTTTGTTTTGTTATTAACATTTTATTATTGTTTTTGAGTCCCATTTCTTTGTCCTTTATTTTCTTTCTATGAAACTGCACTAAAAGTTAAAAAATTATTTTTTTTAAATAAAATTTAAAAAAATTTTTTTTTTTTTTAAATAATTGTTTTTTTGTTTTTGTAAAAAGAGATGAGAAGACTCTTGGTAGTGATGGAAAGAGTATTTTAAATATTATGGTTGGACATACTTAAGGGTTAAAACCCCTAAGCGCGGCCGAAGGCCGCCACACGCAGAGGGAATTTTGATCCCGGAAGTACTATTGGACCGCGTAGCCGGTGTTGGATATACTTGAGGGTTAAAACCCCTAAGCGCGGCCGAAGGCCGCCACACGCAGAGGGAATTTGGATCCCGGAAGTACTATTGGACCGCGTAGCCGGTGTTGGATATACTTGAGGGTTAAAACCCCTAAGCGTGGCCGAAGGCCGCCACACGCAGAGGGAATTTTGGTCCCGGAAGTACTATTGGACCGCGTAGCCGGTGTTGGATATACTTGAGGGTTAAAACCCCTAAGCGCGGCCGAAGGCCGCCACACGCAGAGGGAATTTTGGTCCCGGAAGTACTATTGGACCGCGTAGCCGGTGTTGGATATACTTGAGGGTTAAAACCCCTAAGCGCGGCCGAAGGCCCCCACACGCAGAAGAGACTTGAATTCAAGAAATATATTTTAGAAAACAAGAAGCTTAATGTAAATAAGATATCTAAACTAGATATAAGATATCTAAACTAAGAGTAATGTATATATAATGTACTACCGTTTTGAAGGTATTGAAACCAGCTTTCAGAAAATGTATACAAAACCTATAGTTAATAACGTAAAAAAAAATAAAAAAAATTATTGAACCTAAAAATTAAATTATTTTGTTGTTTTTTTTTTTTAAATTTTATTTTCGAAACATTTTTATAAAATCTTAGTATGCAGTTTTGTAGGCAATAAAATTACCTTTAATTCCATATCCGTACGATTCAGATCGGTCAACATTTACAGATTTGGTGGCCATTATAGTGAAACACCAAGTTTGACCTTTGACCCCTTGGCTCTCCTAAACCCGATGAGAGCGCGCCTTGAAAATTTGGCGTTCGATCTCTCAGAATAAGCCCTTTTTGGGTTTTTTTTTTTTTTTTTTTTTTTGAGGAGGTGGTGGTAAACTGCAATTTTTCCAAAATTATTGTTGTTTTTTACTTATTTGGGGTGAGTCTAACTGAAAAAAATAATAAGGGACCCCTCTGATAGCCAGGTTATTTGATCTCCATTTTTAGGGTCAAATACCCCACTGTGCGGCGGACTCGAGCCCAGAGACGTCGACTGCAACGGAGAGCGCCGCCCCGCGAGTGTAGCGCCGGTGCAACAACAACCACGGAACCCCGAGTGGCGAGCGAGTGCAGTGCCGGTAACCGTGTCGGTGGCAACGATCGAGGCGGACACCGCACAAAGAAGAATCGCCGATAAGGCGATTCTCTCACCGAGCGAGCAGAAGCTCACCACGGTGCGTGTGTCTGCCTGGGGAAGTCCAGCGAGCCGACGACGTTGTTGTAATCAGAAAACAACAACCACATGAGCGCATCAACTATGCGGAGTTGTTGTTATCGGTTAACAACAACCACACTAAATGATAACTACCGCACAATGCGACAAGTGAAGCGTAGGCAGAGCGGGCCGACGGAGTTGTTGTAATCGGAGAACAACAACCACATACGGCGACGGCTAGCGGAGCTGCGCGCGTCACCTGTGATGAATTGTTGTCACCGAAGATCAACAACATAGAAGGACAAGAGAACAACAAATGGGATATCGGGCGAAGAATGGCCATGAACTCGAAAGAAAAGTTCAAGAAAACAACAGGCAACAATAGTTGCGATAGCGTGGGAAAGTGGGAATTCGAAAGTGCACTGACCCACCACAACAAGTACAACAGAGGAACGAGTGGCAAAGCGGTGGGACAGCTGTTCGTTCCCCTACACGGGAAAGCGGAGGCCCGTCGGTTCGCCAAGGATGAACGCGAGTAGAGCTTGCGGCTGATGAGTCGCCAAGCCCCCGAGATGATTGGCGACCGAACCGAGGGCCATGGGATGAGAGGAACCAGGACCAGAGGTCTGGAACCAGCCCAGAGCAGGGACGAGATTCATTCGATGGTAGGACACCGAGTCCAACAATCATCTCGTGGGGAACCAAGTCCCAGTAACAGTGAAATCAATAAATAAGTGCAAGACAAAACCCCAAGTGCCAGTGAAAATCCACGACTTAAATATTTCGAGTGAGCCGCAAAAGCGCAAGGTAAATTAGTAGAGCTCGAGGCGAAGTGGCCAAACGCTAACATTTAACCAAGACAATAAACAAATTTATAAATAACTTCCACTTCATGAAAATAAAAGTTATAAATAACTTTTACTTCATGAAAGTTTATTAAATTTACGAGTTTAAGATTTAAGAGTCCTAGGAGGTCGCATAGATATCGATTAACCTTCACCTCAGTAGTTAAGCATTTCTGTAGTAAACCACTTTTACTACTAAATGCAACGAGTATTTATATCTACTACTATTTCTATTGTGGTGTTTAATTTACTCATATATAAGATTTCGAAATGAAAACGATTTAATATAAAAATTTATTACAATTTATTAGAGAGAAAATTTGAACACGTATGATTATTAACAGAAATCAAACTCGAATGAAAAAATTAAAATATTTTTTGAAAGATTTCTAAAAACTACTATATAATTTTGAAATGAAATATTTAATAAAATTTATAGTTGTTTTTTAGCAAGTGATCGCCACATTACCCCCTTCCTAGCCGAAAGCGATGATTTGGAAAAAACATCAACTTGAGAGATATTTGTAGCAAGTGTATTGTTTTCTTCAAAAAAAGCTGGCTTCAATCTGTTTATGGAAACTGTGTCTTCACGATTGTTAATTTTGAGTTTGAAAAATTTGTCCGACCTCTCCAAAACTTCAAAAGGTTCTTGATATTCAGGTAAGAACCTAACGAATTTTGAAAATTTGAGATCTTTGTTAACAAAAGGTTTTCGTTGCAATGATGATTAACTGTGTGAGGCTGTAAGTGTTGAAAGGTGTTTCTTAAAGTATCCAGAAAAAGGTCTGTGGAAGGATATTTCTTGATATCTTCATTAAAAAGTTCGAAGATGTAATGGTTCTCCATAAAGCATTTTCGCGATTGATGCTTGCAGATCTTCTTTGAATGTTGCACGTATTCCAAGTAATTCGATTGGTAAGGATTTGGTCCATTGCCTATTGTTATGGCAAATTAAAGCGGTTTTCAATGTACGGTGGAAACGTTCAATCATTCCGTTTGATTGTGGATGAAATGAAGTAGTATGTTGGCATTTTGAACCAAGAAAGTTGCAGAGTTCTTTGAAAATTTTGAATGTAAATTGTCTTCCACGATCACAAATAAATTTATTAGGACATCCAAATCTTGAAATCCAAGATTCAAAAAATGCACGACATATTGTTTCCGCTGTTATGTTACAGATAGGAACAGCTTCTGGCCATCTTGAATATCGGTCTATCATTGTAAATAATATAATGAATATTCTTCTGAAGGTGGTAGAGGTCCTACTATATCCACATGTACTTCCAAAAAACGTTCAGTTGTAATTGCAAACTTACCAATTGGTGGTTTAGTGTGTCTGGAAACTTTTGCTTTTTGGCAAAATTCGCAAAGTTTGTACCAGATGTTGCAATCTTTGTTCATAGAGGGCCACACAAATCGTTGAGCAATTAGCTTCCTAGTGGATTTTGCTCCAGGATGTGATAAATTATGAGTAAGTTGAAAGCAGATTTTCGAAAATTTAGAGGAAGATATGGTCTTGGTTTTCCTTGAGAAACGTCGCAATAAATTTATTGATTTGATCCAGGAAGTAGAATTTGCTTAATTTCGAGTCCAGATGAGCCGATGCAACTCTTCGGATTTTGGTGTCCATAAAACAGGTCTCTTATCTTTCTTTGTTGCGTTTTTCAAGTACTTGTTTAACACAGATTGATTTTGAGCGGCATTCGGAATGAAACGGCGATAGAAGTTCATCATGCAGGTCCATCACAATTTGCGACTTTTTGTAGTTAACGATGGACTCAACTTTCGATTTCATTGGATAACTACCAGTTGGAGTGATATGAAATCCAAGAAAGTCTATTTCTGAAACGCCAATTGCTGGGTTGATGATGATTCCATACTCGCGAAGTTTCGTGAATAAAATCTTGAGGAGTTCGAAATGCTAGTTCTCTGACTTTGATGCAATCAGTACATCATCAATGTAGACGAACACAAAATCGAGTCCTCGAACAATTTCATCCATGAGACGTTGGAAACTCTGTGCTGCGTTGCGTAAACCGAATGGCATCCGGAGGAACTCGAAAAGACCAAATGGAGTGATGATTGCGGTTTTTTCGATGTCGTCAGTGTGCACGGAAATTTGGTAGTATGCGCGAATCAAATCAATCTTCGAAAAATAGGTGCAGTTATGAAGTGAAACGCAGTAGTTTGTGATGAACGGAATGGGATATCGATCAGGAACGGTTATTTTATTTAGGAATTGGTAATCACCGCAAGGTCGCCATTCACCGTTTCTTTTGGGAGCCATGTGGAGAGGATTGGACCACATACTCTTCGATGGACGAATGATTCCATTGTCCAACATAAATTTGAATTCCCTTTTTGCAATGTTGAGATGTTTTGGGTCAAGAGGTCTAACTTTTGCACAAACAGGGCGTCCTGAGGTTTCAATGCAATGATACACACCGTGTTTTTTAGAACCAAGTGATAGCGAAATGTTGTGAATTTCCGGAACTTGTTCCAAGAGCTTCTGAAATCGGTTTCGATCTTTGTTCAGCGTTGAAATTCCGAGAGATGGTTCCAACGTTAATGACGCATTTGATGTTAATATTGTTTTTCCATCAACAATTTTTCTGTTTTTGAGATCCGCCAACAAGTGGAAGTGTTTGAGGAAATCAGAACCAATGATGCATTTCGTGACATCTGCGATTACAAATAGCCAGGAAAATGATCTGCGCAAACCTAAGTCAATTTGCAGGATTCTTGTTCCAAATGTTTGAGTGCCGTTTGCTGCAAACAAAAAGGTAGAGGAAGCGATATTGTTTGTTGACGTGTATTTTTCTTTTGGAATTACAGAAATGTCTGCTCCTGTATCAATTAAAAATGTAGTTTTTGATGTTTTGTCCGAAATAAAAAGGCGACCAGAAGTTGAAATAGCATAATCGGTGGTCGCGATATCCGAAGTGCTGTCTAGTTTTTTGCAATACTGCATGGTTGAATGCAATTCGTAGCTTTGTTACCAAAGCGATTATGGTACAAGCAAAAATCGGGATTTCGGGATCGGGAATTAGAACGTGGGCGAATTCGGGTTGAATTCGAGGCGTTGTTTCGTTTCGAGTAGTTGTTGTCGTTTCGGGAATCAAATCGGCTTCGTTGGAGATTTTTCATTTTGCGCTCCAGTGCTGAGGGGAAGCATCGCCCACGCATCGTTTGATACGCACAACACATTGTAATACGAAGAAATCAATAAATAAACTTTTACTTTTCCCGAAAAGCACGCAAACTAGAAAATTCTTTGTCAGAACCTGGACGCCCGCTGAGCTATCCCAGCTTCAAACCCGGGTAACCGGAAGTTCGTGACAACCCACGCCCATCAACAAGAACAACTCAACCACAACTCGGACCAACAACAACAACAATTGAGTGCCGGATAGTGGGTGCATCGACGGTGCACGGGCAACCGTAGTTGGAGTTGAACTCCAACACTAGTGTTTTCCTCTGCAAATATAAATTTTGCAACGAACCCTGGGCACCGGCGAGCGAGGCCCAGATTTGAATCGTTACAAAGTGAATATGGCGTAATTCCAAAGTCAGAGTGGGATGGTCCACTTTTCGAATTCTATCCCTTACGTCAAAATCATTCATATGGAAACAAATGCAAATATGTTGATATAAAATGAAATAAACTTTTATTTCCATTAAATTATGCAAAGTTTAAATAATTCAAGAGTATAATATTAATAATAATTACAATAAATTAACATTGAAAAAAAAAATTATGAATAGACCTAATTCTATTTTGGTTTCAAAAAAAACATGTAATTAAAACCGTGTAAAAACAGAATTAGGTGTATACACAAAAAACGAAGAGAAACAGATATATACTCTTCTCTTCTATATTCTCTTATAATTTCTACAAGTTTGTGAGCTATGTGTGTTTTTATTTGTTTGTGTTTATTTTGAATCGTGCTAAATGGAATAAAATCGTGTAAACAATTAATTCTTGATTTTTAAAACCGTGTAAAAAAGATCGTGTAAAAACAGAATTAGGTGTACATTGAAAATCGTTGTCACGTTCTTCATGGCCTCCCACTACAGCTTCCATTATGAAGTGTAGAGAATATCCCATATATTCGACTATTACACTAGTCAACAGCCATTTTGCTCCAAGCAACTTAATAACTTTTTCTGAAGGATTTTTCACTTTATGTACCCTACACTCTAAATATAACCCTTATTGAAGGAAATAAATCTAAATAGAAATGTATTATTTTATGAATTTATCTAATTCTTATAAATAATACTTCATTTTATTTTCAGTAATAATTTATTTAGTTAATCCTTAGAACTAAGCTATCATGATAACAGCATCATACGTCATTGCAGTAATATCTACTTAACGTCGGTATGTTGGAAAATACCCAGAACTATTGCAAATACGTCATTGTTCGATTTTTCGACAACGCTCTAATACTCGAAAAGCTAGAAATACTCGAAAAAGCCCGGGTAGTGATACCCGGGTAGTTCGAGTACCCGGGTATTGATCGAGTACCTGGACTTCAGGGTGCCCGGGTGTTTCGAGCTAACCGGTAAAAATCGAGAGCCCTAGTACATATGTTATAGTTCGCTAGATATCCCATATTAGACTTTTGCTTTATATTGGAGGTGGACCGATTTTTAAATATTAGTGGCTTATTCACATAAAAATCATAAATCCGAAATTTGAAGTCTACAGACAGAAGGACATAGCTAAATCGAATCAGGAGGTGACGCTGATCAAGAATATACAATATATATATATTTGCTTCAATTTCGAGTTCAGGAGGTGACGCTGATCAAGAATATACAATATATATATATTTGCTTCAATTTCGAGTGTATATTATGTTATATTCAAAAACGTGAATACTACATTTTATTTTATTTCAAGGGTATACAAATGTTTGGAGAAAGTGTAGTAAATGATTCAGAAGATACATATTTATCGGAAATATCGGATTTTGGAAATACAACTGTGAGCCGTGAGATCGTTTTGAATATACCTCCAGCACATAAAAATGGATGGCAAGGCCTTAAAGGTGATTCTAATTATAAATTTCGACTTGACACGGTATGCCCTGACCAATACTTGCCTAATGTCAATGGAAATATGGTTGTCATCAGTCATTTTGAATTTGTCATACACACCAATGACCCACCAAAAGGCGGTACATTGAAGGTAGGTTCAAGTTATATAATTTCAAATTCTTAAGTTTATTTTATTTATTTTTACTTTTTATTTGTTAACTACACTATTTCCAATCCGTAATGTCCTTCAAGGTATCATAAACCATTAACCAAACAATAGATTTACAAAAATATCAAACTAAAACTAGAAACCAACAGAGTGCGTACAACAGTGTACATGTGAAAGCAGTGAAACTTTTTTTAAATATTTCCAATTTTTTTTGCATTGTTTTAAGAAAGATATTTAAATATTTTTTTCACAACGGAAAAGTATATTTGGAAGTTTTAGAACGAGGCCTATTTTCCTTTACTTAATCCCTTTCTCAATGCTAATTCCTTTATTTTGTCCTTTCGTACTTTTCCCGTCCCCTTCCGTATTTCCTCTTCCCGATTCTTTGTCGTTTCGAGTCTCGCAATTTTTTTAATTCATATAAACTCTCTTTGTATATGCATATACAACTCTACTTTATTTTTATTTACTTTTTTGATATTTCAAAAAATGTCGCAAACAAGTAACACCGACTGGCGTAAAGTTGATAAATGTACCAAGAGTATATAGAGTATTTTTGATACGTGTGAGCACCATTTTATTATAATTGCTATTCATCCGTGTATTTCACATTATGTTTTAAGGCCTGATCAAACAGATGCGGTACGGTACCCGCATTTACGATATACGGTACCTAGTTCTATTGCTCCATATGGGAGCGCTTGCGGTACAGTATTCCGGTACGGTATTTAGACTTTTTTTAAATAACATTAGCTTATGTATTCCGAACGTTCTCTTATTTAATGTTATGTTCTCAATACAACTCTTTTACGATCTCAGTTATAAGCGACACTTTCGCTATATACTTGTTACTATATACTTGTTTTTATGCAGTCACGGTTCTCTTTGCCCTTTTATATGGACTGCGTCTCACTATCGCTTAGATGATCATTATAGAATCAGGGCCTAGAGCATTCGCGATCCTGGTTCATACGATACGTTACCCTATCTATGCTCAGAGCCATCGTCTTTAGATCAAATTATACTAACCATTACACAGGTGACACAGTTCGCGTACTCTGAATTCGCTCTTCGCTGTGTAATTGTTGTTGCCTCCTACGCTCATGTACATATCGTCTGTACTCCTATTGCCCTCGCTATTCTACTTACGTTCTATGCTAAGCACTTACATTACTCTTCGGATGACTCTCGTACTTACCTCCTCTATCTGTGCCATTATGCTCTTTGATTATTGGCGAACTCTGCTATCACATGCTGCGAATATGGTGATATGAGCCAGTATTTGAATAGAACCTGTGATGAGACTATGATTTTCGATCCCCGCAACACTGTCATCCTCTTAAACCTGTTCGTCCAAGTTATTGGAGAAAATCCGGTATACAACATCATTAATCCTAGTACAGTGTGTTTGTATCTTCGATAACAGACCCTCTTCCATTCTGGATATTGAAGCAAAACAAATTACATTCGTAAAATTTGGTGGATCTCATCCTCCCGCTGTTTCTTGTCGTTTAGATACTCGCTTTCGAAAACTCGTTGATGTTACAACGAATCTTGTCCTCTGCTCTGGTCTTGGGTCCATTGTACTGTTTACAATTGTGGATCCACTCTGCGACCGACTGTTGGCATCCGACCCAATCGCTTCTTGATAGTGACTCCTAAATGACCTCCGCTTTGTAATGAATGGAATTCCTTCAGAACGTCTCCAACTCGACCTTTTGGGGCAAACATCACATTCCGTGGGGACTTACTAAATTCTTACTCTGCTACTGTTGTCAGTACGCCTTTGTAATCGTGCTCCTTCAATCTCCTCTCAAGACGGTCTCACTCCTGCTTCCATGCTCGCCAAGAGATTAGCCAGATCTGGATAATTTCGTGGAACTTTCTTAACTTTCGCAGACTATTGTTCATCGGTCTTCGTGAGAATTCGTTGCCACCATGGTGTCCTTCTTTACGGTTGTGTATATCAAAATCAGGGGGGGCTGTGGCTCAGTGGCTAAGTGCGCAGCCTGAAAGTTAGAAAGTCCGCCGTTCGAACCCGGCTCCGCTAACATAAATTTTTCTTTAAGGCTTCTTCATCTCGACGAGCAATGGCAAACTTCCAAGAGTATTATTTGCCATGAAAAAACTCTCACCCCAGCATGAACTTCTTGCCAGTTTAGGTGTAAGTGAATGTCGGAGCGGACCAAAACAGTCCTTTAAGTATATAATTATAGAAGTTATATTAAAAAAGAAAACGCGAGTTTAAGTTGTGTGTTTTTTTATTTTTGACTTAAATGTTTAGAAAACTTTTTTATATAAGTTTGGAATAAGTAAATTTATCAAGTTTGAATGTAGTAAGTACATTAGCTACATCATTCCCCCTCCACTGACACGGAATTGTGTATCATTAATTTGATGCGTTTGTTAGGGGAGGTGACCGGATTTAAAATTTTGATTGAAGAAATATTGTCATTATTTACAAATGCAGGCTTCAATAGATCTATGGAAACGGTTTTTAGTTTTCCATTGATAGTTAAAATGAAAAACTTTGCCATTCGTGTTTCTATGATATATGGTCCAGCACTGAAGCGGCTTTCTGATGCTGTCTCGATGAATATAAATGCGCAAGTATTTAAATCCTTGTGGATGAAGACATTATAATTTCTCTTCAGAACCGGTTTCTTCAGTTGGATGGATTGGTGGGCGTAGAGTATCGCTCAATTAAAAACTCGCCAGTAATTCTGATGGTGTGTCCATAGACCAAGTCAGATGGAGTAACGTCGACATTACTTCGGAGACTTCATCGAAGCCGTAGTAATACGGTTGGAAGAGCATCTGTACGCTTGGGGTGAGTCTTGTTAATTGCAGTTGTGTTGTGGTTTGTTGATGTCGGAGATGCGCTTCGTTCACTTTGCTGGTTGCAGCGAAGATTCTTCTTGAGTGTTGGAGCTGATGTTGAACGTGAAGCTAGGAGTTGATTTATTCCGGAATTTGTCTTAATAAAAACGCTAAAGGTTTCGGCGGCAGAATTATGTTTTTTTTTTATTGGGCGTTGATGCTCTTACCTTGTTGGTGCTTGATTTCCTAATGACCCGAAGAGACTTCGGTGACGGCCATAGCCCTTTGCTTTCGGTCTTTCGGAGTCATTAGGAGCGACTTCAAAGTACAAGTTTACGTACTAAATTATTATTTATAATCACTACTAATTATAAATTGCAGAATCGCTGCAATGAATATGATTAAAATAAAATACTATATAATTCAATTCGTTGTAATGAATTTTAATATAATAACTTATTCTAATATAATACAGTATAAAAGTGTATGAATGGAATTTTACTTTTACTTTTATTTTCAGTTGTATTGTGTGTGTTATTGTAACAAATGAGATTGGGCAGAGTTAGATGGGGCAGAGTTCTGATACCACCCAACCCAATTTGGTATCCTGTGCCATGGGATGACCGGAGGCTGCAGTCAGCATTCCGGGATTTATAATGCGGGCCCAGATGACGATACCCAAGATGAGATCTACTCTTGGGTCCGCCAAATTCAAATTTAGAAAGATGACCTGCGTTCTCTGATCCACCGACTCACATGGACTAATGCGTATCCGTCGCGGGTCAACATTGACGAGGACCCGAGCTGACGATTGATCGTGTGATGGTACAGGCCGTTTTTACATCCACCACACGTACTAAAGAATCACGTCCTCCGTGTATTCTGTACCGGCGATTGTAGCCAAGTTTTTACCACACTATAACAATGCGAGAAATTCGGAAATGGGTTGGTTTCTCAACTAAGTTCTTTGGGAACACCACTTCCGTCTCTCTTTATCATCTCAATGTAACGAACTTTGATCGTGCAGAAACTGTTCGAATTATTGTCTGCAGATCGACTTGAGGTCTCAACGATCGTAAGTAGTCCTTTCTCGATCATTACGATTCTGGCCTTGAACATATAAAGTTCAATCAACTATTTTTCACTGCAAGTACGTTATAATAAACGGTCATTGAGGGCAACAAACGGCTCCAACTTTATTTTGTTGGTGTACGATTATAAAATTTAGACACCACAAGAATCACCAGCGGAACTTAATTTCATTTTTCCTCTGAAATCCTTTCATTGGGAAAAGGGTTAAATTTTAAATTATTCATCAAAAAGTAAGTTTTAATTATTTTGTATGTAGTTGTTGGTTTTTCCCTCACACTCCCTCTTTCCAAAATATTTTTTTTGAAAGGTTCCTTTCAGCTGTCCAGTGGACTGCTGAGAAGTTTAATAAAGAATCCGGCATTTTCTGATATATTGAAAGCTCCAGAGCGGAATTTAAGACATAAAGAAGAAACGCTGGAATTGTGCAGAAGAAAGAAAGAGGAGAAACTGGCGACAGCTGACAGTTTTCGCGAGACGCGATAAAAATCATCGCACCAGCAAAGAGATCCTGTAAAATATTCCCAAAAATAAAATTCCTTTAATAGTGTTTTAATAAATTGGCAAAACGCAGTCTGCGTCCAAAAACGTTTAAAACGTGGAAAAGCCCATAAAAATACGATTCAGAGGCTTCGCGTAGTGACAAACTAAAATTTGTGAAAAAAAACTCTAAATTTTCCTAGGGGCATGTAAAAAAACCCCCAAAATTATTAGTCGCAGTAAAAACTGCCTTAATTAATGTCATAGTGTTAATATTAGTGTTAAGTTATAGTTCAGATTTAGTTTTAGTTCAAAAATGTGGCTAAAGTGAATAAAAATATTAAGAATAATAGATAAAAGAAAAAAACAACAACAAATTAGTGCGTGAGTGAGCAAATGGCAGACTAACGAGTAGTTAGAGAAGCCAGAAGAACGAGAAAATGGCAAGAATTTCAGTTTAAGAATCGGAAAAAGCTGAAAGTAAAGCTAAAAAGATAAAAAAAACGAATTATTAAAATAGATAAAAAAAAGGAAAATTTGTAATCTGTTGCGTTAATTATCGCGCGCGTGTCATTAAGTTTTAACGAAATGTTAACCCACTAGGTTCAGTGCATTTACATTTCCCCTCGGTAAGCGATCTCTCCCGCGATCCACAACTCTGGTTGATGGATCAAAAAATGCTTTTTGATTTTTGCAAATGTATTAAACTTTATTCTGGATAAACGTAAAATTATAAGCAATATTGAGACTTAAACATAACACGATTTGAGTTGTTCGCACGTTGAAAACTTGACAAAGACAATAGTACTAAAACAAAATGTAGTTTTTTAAATAAGAATATCGAACATTCCGGCCCCTCTTGAAAGACTCCGCTTTCAAACGTCCAAAAATAAAGGACAGAATTTAACAAGAGGGCGCTTGCATTATTCTTTTGCAGTGCTCACGGTCGCAACTCGAACAAGTCCGTCGGCTCCTGGATGTAGTTCAGAAATTCTTTCTATTGACCATTGTGATGCCGGGAGATTGTTGTCTTTGATTATGACTATGTCGTCAATCTTGAGGTTTTTTAGCTTCTGGGTCCATTTTGGTCGTTGTTGCAATTGTGTAATATATTCGGTTGACCTTTTTTTTTAGAACTGTTGAACCAATCGTTGAAGGTATCTCCATCGGTTGAGTGAATTCTAAGTAGATTTTCGTCAGGTATGGTTGCTGTTCATCGTAGAATTAAAAATTGAGCAGGTGTTAGAGAGTCAACGTCACCGTCGAATTTGGTACATAATGGTCGTGAGTTAAGACATAATATTGTGTGAAGTTCTTCATAAGTCACAGATGCATCAGCTAAAACTCGTTTTAAATGGTTAAAAACAGACTTCACCCCTGCTTCCCAAATACCACCAAAGTGGGGTCCAAAAGGTGGAGAGAAGTGCCACTGTATCTGCTGCTCAGCTTGTTCCTTGATGTTGATGAAGTTCTCGAAGTTGTTGATTTGCACCGACAAAGTTGGTGCCATTGTCTGAGTAAATATGGATGGGTTTTCCTCGTCGGGAGACAAAACGGCGAAGAGATGCGATAAATGCGGCGGTCGATAATTCAGTCACCAATTCGACATGAATTGCCTTGGTAACGACCCACACGAAAAGTGCGATCCAACATTTGTATAATTTAGAACCGCGTCCTTTCCAAGATCTTACTTGGTCCAGTGGTCCAGCGAAGTCCACTCCAGTGTTAATAAACGCTGCTCCAGGATTCAATCTTTGCGGAGGGATGTTTCCCATTTGTTGTTGGTTAGGTATACCACGCATCTTCATGCACCTGGTACATTTGAAGACGCATTGCTTAATTGCATATATAGCACCTGGAATCCAGTAGCGAAGTCCCAATAGTGTGGAGTTGTCGCTTTCCAGCGTGCAAATATTTGAAATGATATTCTCTTGATGATGAGTACTGTCAAGTAATGATTCTCGTCGATGATAAGAGGGTGTTTCTGGTCGTAGTTTACATTAGCGTTAGCAATTCTACCACCAACTCTAAGTAAACCCATCTTGTCGTTGAATGGGTCAAGAGGTGCCAATTTATGGGATCATGTTAATTGCTTACCCGTAGTAAAACTTTGAATTTCATTGGTATATGAAATCGTCTGTGCCTTTTTCACCAAAACATTATGAGCGTGTTGTAATTCACATGTTTTGAGAAATACAGTTTTCTTTTCTATATTATCTTTCTTGAATTTACAATTCTGCACAAAACGCATTAATGTTGCAGTAATTCGTAGAAGCCGTGTGTAATCAGAATAACTCTCGATGATATCTACATCTGACTTTGTGACGATGTGCTTTACCATTTCTTTGCGCTCCTCCAGATCAATGTTGTCTGATATTGTTGGAAATTGATGATATGTTCTTGAAATGCCTTTAATTATAGATGGTCCATGCCATGCCGATGATTTGTGCTGTACGATTGGCAATAAATGTGGCAAAATGCGCCGTGGATGATCTCCAATCCATGCTGACACTATTGATGAATCACTCCAACCAAAGATCTGAACTTCTGGAAGATTTAATGACTTTTGTACTTTGTTCATCAATTTAATCATCAGATGAGCTGCACACAATTCCAGGCGAGGTAGCGTGATCTACTTTACTGGCGCAACTCTCGTCTTAGCGGCAATCAAATTGGTATACACTTCGCCATTCTCAGTTTGAACTCGTAGGTAAATCGCTGCTGAGTATGCCAGTTCAGAGGGATCTGCAAAACCGTGTAATTCGATTGTCTCTTCGTTGGCGTAGTCCAACCACCTTGGAATGCGAAGTTCTTTGATTGTGACGATATTTTGGCGATATTCAATCCATTCGTTGTAGAGGTCAGCTGGTAATTCTTCATCCCAGCTAATGCCTCTGATCCCCAATTTCTGCATAAATATTTACATAGCGATGACGATAGGAGAAATCCATCCTATTGGATCGAATATTTTGGCAATGTCTGATTAAACTGAACGTTTTGTTATTGATTGAGCAATCTCAGGCAACGCCACACTATATTTGAAACTGTCACTTGATGTGTTCCACAACAGGCCAAGTGTTTTTACTGTCTGAGTGATATCGATTATTGTGTCTGAAGAGGTTTCACGATCTTCCAAATCGATGCTTTCCATAAATTGTTTTGAATTTGATGACCATTTGCGGAGGTTAAATCCTAAGGCTGGATTTAATGTTGCAAAGCTCTGCTTTCAATTTTGCTGCTTCTTGAAAATTAACTGCACACGCCATAAGGACGTCGACATAAAAATTATTTTTGATTGCTTCCGCTGCCTCTGGATAGTGTGTCATATTGTCATGAGCGATCTGTTGTAAAGTTCTGATCGATAAAAATGGTGCCGGGGCAGTGCCATATGTAACTGTTCGAAGATCATGTTGCTTTGGCTGCTCGTCGTTTGAATCTCTCCACAATATTAGTTGTAAAGACCGGTCTGCAGGATGTACGGTCACCTGCTGGTACATTTTCTCTAAATCTCCAGCAAATCAAATTTTATATTTGCGAAACTGTACGATGATCTCAAAAAGGTCTCTTTATATTGTTTGCCCCACCAGCAACTGATCATTAAGCGATTGTCCATTTGTTGTTTTACATGATGCGTCGAACACCACACGTAATTTGGTTGTTGTGCTGGTCGGCTTCAGAAATGCATGGTTTTTTTTTTTGGTTTGATTTACGAATTCGGGTTGAGAGATCTTCAAAGAAACCTACCGGCCGTCCAGTAGGCCTGCACGATTCACTAGTTTCACTAGTGCCTACGTACCAAAACTCAACCAAAACACATTCAACACAGTCCTGTTTGTCCCTGCGGTACTACCAATCGAGGCATTCCGTCACAGGGCAGGATGGAGTTAATCACTCCCTTCTATTATCGCATCTGGCGTGTTATCTCAAGCTCTCGTTCTTTCTTCATCTCGCCGTAACTTTTGCATTATTTGGGCAATTATTCTGTTTATTGTATTTCACTTGTCTTCGGAGATTAGCATACACTGTATAACCGCCTCTGGGGATAAGTGGCCATTAATTTCCTGCTGTAGCAACCTTCTTGCTTCGTCAAACCTAATACAATATAGTAGGATGTGCTCTGCGTTCTCTATGCTATTCTCGCAGTAGTAGCAGTATGGATTGTCGCAATGTTTAAACTTAAACAGGTATTCTCTAAAGCATCCGTGGCCCGATAAAAATTGGGTCAAGTGGAAATTTACTTCGCCATGTTTCTTTTCGGTCCATAGCCTTAGGTCTGGGATTAATCTATACATCCATCTGCCGTTTTGTGATGCGTCCCATCGGTCTTGCCATTCTCTGATTGCCCTTTCGTCGATTCTGGTTCTGTTTTGGCCCGCCATCCCATACATTTGGTTTTGAAATAGGAGAGCGGCTCGCCTCGCTGCAATGTATATGGGAACCCGCGATGCTATTACATTTGCCGCATCAGGTTGTGCCACATCCTGTTCATGTTGTCTATGCTCTGACACTGGTTTATGAAGCAAGGTGTTGTGTTTTGCGTTGCACATTCTACATGACGATCTCTTGCAACTTGCTGCTTGATAATTTGGTTGCAAACAGTTAAAATATATTTTATTACGCTGCACTACGTTTCGTCTTGCATCTATATCCATTTCCTTGAATTGGTTGCAATGGTACAAAAAATGTTGCTTTGAGCAGATGGGACACGATTGAACAATTATTGTAAACGTTCGCGATTGATTGCGTTTGTAATTGTTGTTGTTGCCTTGGTTGGCACTGTGGTTAACACCTCGTTGTGTATTTCCCAACTCGAAAAGTCGTTTCTCCAAAAAGTCCATGAATTGTTGAAAAGTAGCTGTCTCAGTATTCTTCTCTTTATACCATAGCACATGTGTCTCAGTGTAGAGTTTTTTCTCCATATAGAACCGAATTGAATCCCAGTGCTGCACGGGTTCGTTAAGTACCTTTAAAGCATTTATGCTTTCATTCGTGGTGTTGTAGATGCGTTTGGCTTCAGCGATTGATGGTGATTTCATTGTCGGTTGATCAAATAAGAGTTCAAAGTATGCTTTCTTCACTTTGTCTGATCTGCCTAACTTCTTTTTTAGCAAATCCCATGCGATTGCGTAATTGGCGTTTGTTGGTTTTAGATGTTTGATGAGTGAAAGTTTGTCTGCAAATATTCTAAATTTCCACGTCAGCAATTGTTGTTCGATCGTGAACCAAAGTTTCGAAGAGATCAAGAAATCTGATCCATTCTGTGCATTTGTCATCAAATTCTGGAACCTGAACCTGTGGTAATCTTAATTCGCGATTATTTGGTGATTGTTATGCAGTGGTACTCGTGTCATTGGTAGGTGATAACCTATTTTCCAAACACGTGTTTCTGATGCGCTCAATGAGTGTACCCATTGTGCCTTGATGTTCCATAAGTGCGTTTGTAATTGTAGTTGTGATCTCGTTGCCAGCAGGTTGATTGTCCACTATGGTACGATTGACTTCAACCTCTTCCAATATGCGCACACAAGTTGATTTTATTGAATAATATTTGTTCTCCATTTGAATGCGATATTCCTCTTCAATCTGTATTTGCTCATCTGACGTCGTTGCATCGTCAATTTCTTGTTGAATAGATTCATATTTTGTAAATAATTCATCTGCTTTGCTATCACGGACCTTGATGTCTATCTGCAAGAGCATTTTCAATCCATGTTAAGCTGCTTTTAATTGTTTGTCGCTGCGATTTCAATTTTTCCATTTTGCTTTGTGTATGCTTGTTGAATGGTGAATTTCAGAACACTGTGAAATTGTTGCTAGGTTTACCAACTTGCACCTAAAGCTATGCAAAAGTTTCTACCTTCCGCAAGAAATGCATCGAAGACTCATCGAATTCTTATTGGAATCGAATCGAATTCTTATTACTCGATATTGTGAGAAATTTGTGGATTATTGTATGTTGATTGATGCAGGATTCCAACTTTGTGCTTATCTTGTGTAAGCCAGTTGCTCCATGTAGAAATTTAACCTTGTGCGTATTTCACCTACGCCGGTTGCACGATTTTTGTATTGAGGTTATATCCAAGCCAATTGCGAGATTCTACGTTGATCCGGCTCGAAGGACCAACAAATGATGTTGAATTGTGATTTTTGCAAATGTATTAAACATTATTCTGGATTAACATAAAATTATAAGCAATATTGAGACTTAAACATAACACGAGTTGAGTTGATTGATCGAGTTGAAGGTAGTTTTTTAAATAAGAGTATCGAACACTGGTGGAGTTCGTTCTCTCTTCCCCTTTCTTTCCACAGACACAGGTTCCACAACGATGAAAGATCTTTCAGCGTTGGAGCAATAAGAACAACAAAGTGAGTGTGTCAATTCTTCTCCTTTTCTATTGAACATGTTCGAACGCTCTCGGATAGTTCGCTTATACAAAATATGTAACAACAACAATACAGGCTTTACGTTGCAATTGTGGCTTTATGTTTTTCGTTTAGGGTTTTGTCCATGAACTCGACTTTTATTTCGCGATTCGAATTTAAAATTGTAAATTTTATACAATTTCTACGTAACAGTTATCAAGAGAAAAAAGAAAAAAAATAATAATTAAAAAGGGAAAACATTTAAATAAATTTTATAAAAAAAAAAATTAAGCCAATTTTATGCCAAAATAAAATTAATTATATGTAGATAAAGAAAACGCATAAAGTTCCAATTTTAATATTCATATGCCAATGCCTCAAACGCTACCATCAACAATCAACAATCTCTCGATGCCATTATTAATAAAAAATAAATAAATTCTGAAAAAAAATAACAAAACAATATCAGCCATCCTACCCGAATATGCCACTTACCTTAATTTTATTAAACTTACACCTACCTTAGTTTTAGATCACTCATACCTACCTGCATTTTATTGCTTCTTACCTTAATGTCATTTATGCTTACCCTAATATAATTTACTTACCTTTACTTACTTTTACTAGTTTTAAGTCATCTGAATTTTGTATTGAAATTTAACGCCTATGAATTTCTAAATTAGTATTTCTTTTCGGGAAATGGATCGTCTGTCCGTGTAGTGTATTTTGTGGGATCATCGCTCAACACTCGGTTGGAATTACCACGATTATCAGATTGGGCGGGCTAGGAGTTGTCATTCGAACATCTTAAGGCAACTCGAAGAGGTTAAGATCAATACCTTCCACTTCTTTCTTTTCCCTTTTCATTTTTCACTCTAATTTCTTTGCACGCACTATTCGGAGAGTAGTGGCTGAGAGCAATATTCAATATGGCGAACAAGACACCGGAAGCAAGATCCGACTACCAATTGCCGACGAGCCGGAACCTTGGCATGCATCCACTTCCGGTCCTTGCAACATCACTCAGCCGTCTTTAGCCAAGACAACTGCTTATTCGTTACAATTCTCACCACTTCTCCTAATCTCCACTCATTGCGTGGTATATTCTCCTTTGTCATGAAAACCACATCATCTACTGCTATGTTACGATTGGGATTTTTCCACTTATATCTCTTGTGGAGCTCGTATAAATATTCATTCTTCCATCGTTAGTAAAAATGTTGCTGGATCGCTTTAATTGTTTGCCATCTATTTACGATGGACATTAGACTACCCGCAGTTTTGGGTTTCGCCCTTGACAAAAGTGGTGTGGAATCGAAATTTTCGGACATGAACACGCATACATATTTACACATTCTTTCTAACGGCATCATTGTCAACGAGGCGTTAGTATGTAAGAATAAATGACATGCAGTTAGTCTGCACGTAATCACAATGAGAACAAGTTGTTACATTCCGTCGAACTTCCACAATGGCGCTTAATGGCCGAGAGCTCAAACACGCTTCTATTTGTGATAACAAAGTTACGAATTCTTCGAAAGTTAATTTCATCGTTCCCACAATCTTGATGCACCGACTAAATTTGTTCCGTTGTCGGAATAGATATGGGATGGGGCAGCTCCGACGAGCCACAAATCTGGCAAAGTCTGCTAGGTGGACAAATCGCTGGTGCGTTCTAAAGGTATAGCCTTGGAGGCGAAATAATTTGAGAGAAGTTTATTATACTAATTTTCAAAATAAGCTTTCTGAGATAAAATTAGTAATCTCTTCGAGTGATAAGTCCGGAGACTGATAAGATGATATATTTCGTGTTAGATTGCAAAATCTGATTACATACGCTAGCACTCGCAACGCTTTTGCTAACGATCTCGCTTCCAGGGAGCAAAATTAATACATCTTGGGATTTAATATTTCGGTTCCATATATTCCAGTCTTCATAATTCGATGAGTTTTCATCCCAATCAGATTTTTCGAACCAAATTCTTTGCATTAGAACTTTGGCTGTCACTACTACGGGACTCAACCAACCAGCTGGAGCGAAAAGCGATTATGGATTGTGGCTTGGAAATGAAGTGGAAAACATCGTATTGTGCATACCATCTTACTCCAAGAGTTTTCCAAGAAATCTTCATATAATAGGTGCTCTTTTGGAATATCTTTCAATATTTCCTTGGAATTGGATGACCACTTGCGGTTTCGAGTTCGTATCGCAGACGGAACATCGTGGGCCCCAGATAGTACGTCATATACGTACATAGAATTTTTAATTGCGAATGCCGCTAGTGAATCTCTTTATCGAGCGATTCACGAAACTAGATGCGTTGATAAGGCGTATGTTTTTCATTTTTTTTATTTTTTTTTTTAAATATTCTTTTATTTGCAATCTATTTAAATAATAATAAGCAAATTTGATTACATAAATTTAACAGAGTTATTTTTGAACTTCATTAAGTCCAAAAATACAATGAACATATTTAAATGAACATTAACAACAACTTAAATATAAAATAATAACAAACTTAAAATAGCTATATGTACATACTTATTATCTAAATGGTAAATCTAGTGTATGATATCTTTTAAGTCTTTTAATTTCATTAGTATCATCAAGAAGTCTTATAGCTAGAGTATTGGTGTGATTACTAAGTCTAGTAAGGTATCTTGCGCTGAAATTATTTATTTCTTTTTTAACAAAAGAGACATTGAGATCTTTATGAATTTGAATGTTTGTGACAAACCAAGGTGCATTAGTAATTTGCCTTAATATTTTGGATTGAAAACGTTGTAAAATTTCAATATTTGAATTACTTGCTGTACCCCATAATTGAATTCCATATGTCCATACAGGTTTCAGTATGGTTTTATAGAGCAGTAATTTATTGTTAAGACTTAATTCAGATTTTGGATTAAGTAACCAGTACATTCTTTTGGATTTCAAATTAAGCTGGAGACGTTTAGCTTTAATATGATTTTTCCACGTTAGCCTCCTATCGAGATGCAGTCCTAGATATTTAATGCTGTCACAATTAGGAATTTCAGAGTTATTTAGAAAAACTGCAGGGCAGTTTCCTTTTTTTAAAGCAAAAGTTACATGAGCCGATTTTGAAGTATTTATTTTAATATTCCACGTTGTTAACCATAACTGAATTTTGTTGAGTGCAGATTGAACTAGATTTGAAGCCACAGTTGCAGATTCATTTGAAGCAAGTACAGCAGTGTCATCAGCATATGTAGCTGTAGTTACCAAATCTGTTATAGGCATGTCTGAAGTAAAGATCGTAAACAGAACCGGTCCTAAGACACTGCCTTGTGGCACACCTGCTCTTATTTGCTTAATATCAGATGTTTCATCATTGATTTTAACATAAAAACAACGATTTTCTAAGTACGATTTTAATACTAGGTAAACTGGAGCAGGAAGGAGTTTTTTTAGCTTAAATAATAGACCACTATGCCAGACTCGATCAAAAGCTTGCTGAACATCCAAAAACACACCAGAGCAATATTTTTTGGTTTCCAGAGAATCAATAATGACATTTACGATACGATGGCATTGTTCAGGTGTGCCGTGATTACTTCGAAAACCAAATTGATATTCAGGTATAATATGCTGTTTTTCAAGAATAGGTAACATTCTTCTTAAAAATATTCTTTCAAATACTTTCGAGAATGTTACTAATAAACTTATCGGTCTATAGGACGAGACAACGTTCTCTGGTTTGTTAGGCTTGAGAATCATAATTATTTCAGCACACTTCCACTGACTTGGAAATTGACAAAGTCTTAATATAGTATTATATATAAGCGTTAGTAACAGAATACCTTTATTAGGTAAAGATTTAAGTACTTTGGCATCCAACTTGTCAAATCCAGGAGTTTTGGTGTTATTCAACATCTTTATTTCAGAACGAACTTCTTTAGGGGAAATATGTTTCAATGGCAAATCCATTTGACAGGGAATGTCTAAAAAGTTCACAATATCGGTGGTAGTGTTATTTATATCAAATGGTTGAAAACTTTGTTCTAAGTGTTCAGCAAAAGCCTTAACTTTAGACAAGCTTGATCTGCACAAAGTTCCGCTAGCGTCTTTTATTGGAACGTTACGTTTTCTAGGACTTTTTAAATATTTAGTAGCTCTCCAAAGTTTGTACTCATCGTTATTGCAACAGTTCAGATTTTTCAAATAATTTCCTAGAGAATCATTTTTAATTTCATGAAGTCGTCGTTTCAGTTGATTTGATGCAAAATTAAGGTTACTTTTATCTCTCGGATTTCTGCTTATTTTCCAAATTCTTCTTAATCGCCTCTTATTTCTGATTAATTCTCTTATTTCACTAGATATGATAACAGTGTTATTATTTTGAATAGGTTCATTGATTGGTGTTGATAAAAAGGCTGCTTCATGAATTAAACTCGTGAAGTTTTCAACTGCATTGTCAAGTTCGCTACCACTCTTTAACGCTATATTAAGATTAATGTTTTTATCTATCCAGTATTGAAAGGATTTAATATCAGTTTTTGAGGAAAAGAGTTTGTTGGAATTATACACTTTAGTGTTCAACGTCGTATTAAAATTCATGATGATGGCTGAATGGTCTGAACTTAAATCATCATTATCTATGATATCTAGGAGGTGGTTCGCGATCCCATGGTAAACAAAGAAGTCAAGCAAATCAGGTATTTTTCTAGGGTCACTGGGCCAGTATATGGGCCTACCAGTCGATAATGTAGAGTAATGATTGTTTGATATGCATTTGAATAGTTCTTTTCCCTTAGGATTAGCTAGTCTTGAACCCCACCAAGGATGTTTTGAGTTATAATCTCCACCGACTATAAATTTAGCACCAAGATTTTTAAAGAATGCTTCATATTGTGAACAGCTTATGTTATATCTTGGAGGGCAATAAATAGCAACAATTGAAATATCGAAATTGTTACACTTGATTTTAACTCCCGCAGCTTGAAGATAAGTTTTACAAACAGCGTCTATGACTTCAAATTTTAAAGTAGATTTTATTATTATAGCTGCACCAGCATGCGCTTTATCATCTGGGTGATTTGCAGAAATAACATCAAAGCCTCTGATTTTTAAATGAGATCGAGAGGTAAAATGAGATTCAGATATCAATAATATGTCAATAAAATGTAAATGCAAGAACATTTCTATTTCTTGGGCATGACGGGAAAGCCCATTGGCATTCCATGCTGCGATTCTAAGATCTATTTGCATAATTTATTAATAAGTATTGACATCATATTCATTAATGAATTGGTTAATTCAATTTGCTTATTTAGTGCTACTTCAATCCTATTCATAATGTCATTATTATTTTGATTTTTTACCACTTGCGCAAAAGACATATTATTAAAGTTGTTGTTGATATTTTCTTTATTACCACTAGTGTCTGTGTTAATGTATTCTTGCTGGACAGAAGAGAATTGAGTATTACGATGATTTTCCAATTTTTTGTTGTTTATCATATTAGACGATTTCTTTTGGAGAATCTCTTGGTAGACTTTACATCCCTTATAATTCGCAGTATGATTTTGTAGACAATGAACACACCGCGGTGGTGAATTAATGTCTTTCCTACATTCAGCTGTGGGGTGATCAAGTCCACATTTAACACATCTATATGGTTTACTACAATAGGATTTAGTGTGACCAAATTGTTGACATCGATAGCATTGAATTAATTCATGGGTTTTGAGTGGTGGCTCAATTTTAACTATGCAGTTATTAATATGTACAATATCATAAACTGCTTTATTATTTGTATTTGGAATTAGATCGACAAAAAACATAGATAAGGGATTTTTCGTCACGCGGCTTTTGATGTTGGTAACATTTCTAGCTTCGTGACCATTTGACAGCAGATCATCTTTAATGTCATCAATTGGTGTTGAGTGATGTAACCCCTTAATAACTACTCTATATGCTCTCTCTTGTTTTAGTTGATACGTGTGGAAAATTACCTTGCTTGTATCAAAGTATTTAATAATTTTTCTATATGAATCAACAGTTTTTACCATTAACCTAACTTGATCATCCTTAAGTGATTTATAAGTAAATTCATTATTAGGTATAATAGTACAAATATTACTTATCATAGCACAAATATCTTTAACACTAGGAATAAATATAGGAGGAGGCTTAGGAGCTCCAGCTGCACTCATAACTTCTGAAGATGGTTCTTCTTCGTCTACTTCTAAAGCTGCAAACTTATTTGCAGACGTTGCATTACGGGATGTTGTTGGTTTATCGGCCACAAATGGTTTTTTATTCCTTTTGGCTTTTGGTGAATTTTCCGCATGACGTTTATGCGGTTGTTTGCTGGGAACACTTTGCCAGGTCAAGAGGCGTTCATCACCGTCGTCACTCACATCATCATCCATTTTTAAGTGTTTTTGGTTTTTTTATTATTATTTTTTTTTTTTTTTATTTTTCTCACTAGAAAGTGTTTTTTTTTTAAAGTTTTTTTTATAATTTTGGCTTTCTATATTGTTTTTATTCACAATTAAGCACAATAAATTTTTAGAATTAACACGTGTTAAATTTTCTTTGACTTCGCACGTGCGTTGTCATCGACGTCAAATTTGACACTATAATATGATAATAAGAATTTTTAATTCTATATCATGAATATAAATTTATAAATGTCAACATACATTTATAAAATGTTTATTTAATTTAATTTTATATAATAAAAATTTTATAATATGATAATAAGAATTTTTAATTCTATATCATGAATATAAATTTATAAATGTCAACATATATTTATAAAATGCATTGAAAATAGTAAATGTATATAAAATATATATATTTAAAAAAATATTATTTTATTCAACAAACATATAATTATATAACTTTTTATTAAATTGAACGAATATAGCTATAAATATTGGCTTATTTCGTCAACACTTATGTTGTTTAAATGATATTTTTAATATGAAATATCAAAATGTTTATAAAATATAAACATTATTCTGGTTGATCCTGCCAGTAGTTATATGCTTGTCTCAAAGATTAAGCTATGCATGTCTAAGTACACACGAATTAAAAGTGAAACCGCAAAAGGCTCATTATATCAGTTATGGTTCCTTAGATCGTTAACAGTTACTTGGATAACTGTGGTAATTCTAGAGCTAATACATGCAATATAAACACGGACCTTATGGAACGTGTACACCTTAAATCCTTTAACAAGGACCTATTGGAGGGCAAGTCTGGTGCCAGCAGCCGCGGTAATTCCAGCTCCAATAGCGTATATTAAAGTTGTTGCGGTTAAAACGTTCGTAGTTGAATTTGTGCTTCATACGGGTAGTACAACTATATATGTAGTTTGTACATTACCTTATGTATGTAAGCGTATTATCGGTGGAATTCTAATATATAAATTTATACATTGTATTGTTTATATATACCTCCTATTTAAACCTGCTTCAGTGCTCTACATCGAGTGTTGTTGTGGGCCGGTACAATTACTTTGAACAAATTAGAGTGCTTAAAGCAGGCTTATAATGCCTGAATATTTTGTGCATGGAATAATGAAATAAGACCTCTGTTCTACTTTCATTGGTTTTTAGATCAAGAGGTAATGATTAATAGAAGCAGTTTGGGGGCATTAGTATTACGACGCGAGAGGTGAAATTCGTGGACCGTCGTAAGACTAACTTAAGCGAAAGCATTTGCCAAAGATATTTTCATTTATCAGGAACGAAAGTTAGAGGTTCGAAGGCGATCAGATACCGCCCTAGTTCTAACCATAAACGATGCCAGCTAGCAATTGGGTGTAGCTACTTCTATGGCTCTCTCAGTCGCTTCCCGGGAAACCAAAGCTTTTGGGCTCCGGGGGAAGTATGGTTGTAAAGCTGAAACTTAAAGGAATTGACGGAAGGGCACCACCAGGAGTGGAGCCTGCTTCTTAATTTGACTCAACACTGGAAAACTTACTAGGTCCGAACATAAGTGTGTAAGACAGATTGATAGCTCTTTCTCGAATCTATAGGTGGTGGTGCATGGCCGTTCTTAGTTCGTGGAGTGATTTGTTTGGTTAATTCCGATAACGAACGAGACTCAAATATAACAGGTCTGTGATGCTCTTAGATGTCCTGGGCTGCACGCGCGCTACAATGAAAGTATCAACGTGTATTTCCTAGACCGAGAGGTCCGGGTAAACCGCTGAACCACTTCCATGCTTGGGATTGTGAACTGAAACTGTTCACATGAACTTGGAATTCCCAGTAAGTGTGACTCATTAACTCGCATTGATTACTTTCCTGCCCTTTGTACACACCGCCCGTCGCTACTACCGATTGAATTATTTAGTGAGGTCTCCGGACGTGATCACTGTGACGCCTTGTGTGTTGCGGTTGTTTCGCAAAAGTTGACCAAACTTGATTATTTAGAGGAAGTAAAAGTCGTAACAAGGTTTCCGTAGGTGAACCTGCCTTGTAGACCTTGTCGTTGAGTTGGCTTCGAATTGAAATCAAGGCACGGCTTGATTTGCGTCAGGGCGCTGGCTGACGCATGGTTTACAGCCCGGTGTTAAGAGCACCGTGGAATTAAGCCAACACGGCAGGTGTCCACGATAAACACACTACGGATATCTGTCCCTATCTACTCTCACTCGGCGTCTACTCTCGAGCGGTACAGTCGTGTGTTTTCGTCTCTCCGACCGAGTGTTATTCAAACTGTTTTTGCGAAGTATTTTCCTGCGGGAAAATTGTGTAATTACTGTGTTTCGGGAAGTGAAGTGTGTGCGCGAAATTTGGACTAATTATTTAGCCATTTTGGACGTTTCTTCACGAAGAAACAAAGGAAAAAAATTTTCCTTAGTGATAACACGTGTGTGGTTGGTTGTTGTTGTCTTGAAGCACGTGGTGAGCAGCAGCGCCAACAGTGGTGAACTTGTGCAGCATAGCGTTTAGCTAGTATCCCAACCCAGTGGTGCTAGCTGCGCTATTAGCGGTCAGTGGCGGGACTAGTGCGCTTAGCTAGTAACCCAACCTAGTGGTGCTAGCTACGCAATTTATTTTGACATTGTGACTTGTGGTGTGTGTATTCGTTACACACACATTGTGAACTAGTGGTGTGTGTCTAACACACAGAGAAAACTTTGTACCGGTGGATCGAGTGCTCGCTGTGGATCACAGCCGCAGCAGGATGCCGCCGAAGAAGAGAGCGGTGAAGCGACCGAGTGCCGTGGACAGCGACAGCAGTTCCTCGCTGGGCGCTGTCTTGAGCGTCGCGGACGAGACGGAAAGGGGTGAGTCCACTTTCAAGTTGCCTAAGGCCGTTGCAGGCAAGTCCGGAGGGAACCCGGTGGCTGGGGGTGAGGTGGCGGCAGCTGGTGCCGTCCCTCTCACGCCTGAGGGCAGGTCCCCCTTAGATGAGCTCATGGGGATTTCCAATGAGCTATGTGAGTTGGCGGAGAAACAGCCTGGTGCCATGCGGCACGTGCTGGCGATTCGGGCGAAGTACGAGAAACTCGTAATCGGGCTGATGCTCGAAAACGAGAATCTGCGTGGGCAGCTGAAGGAGAGGAGGAGTTATCCTGTCGCAGCTGGAGTGAGCAGCAACCCCAAGGTGGTACCCCCGACGAAGCAGGCGAAGCCTGTGGAGACCTGGTCGTTGGTAGTGCGCAGCAAGAATGCTGAGTCTACTGACGACATAATGAAGAAGGTTGTAACCGATATCGGACCCACTTTGGGGGTGCGGGTTCACGAGGTGAAGCCCATTCGGGCGGGTGGCGCGGTGATTCGCACCCCGTCTGGAATTGGGGTTGGAACTGAGCGAAAGTAGGAAGGTAGGCTCCAGAGTTGTCATCCAGAGGGTTCACTCTGAGATCAGTCCTGACGAGTTCATGGCTGATCTTTATGAGATGAACCTGAAGGAGAAGATGACTCTGGACGCCTTCAAGAAGAACGTGAAGCTCGTGACTTCCCCGTGGGAGAAAAGGGCTGCTGGTGTGGTGGTGAATGTCATCATCGAGGGCACTGTGGAGATCACGGATGCTCTCATGTCGACGGGTCGCTGCTACATCAAGTGGTTCTCCTTCCGCGTGAGATCTTTCGAGCCCACGCTCGGCTGCTTCCGGTGTCTGGGCTTCGACCACAGAGTGAGTGAGTGTCGAATGAAAGAGGATATCTGTCGTCGCTGCGGGGAACCTGGCCATAGGGCAGTGCAGTGCACTAATGCACTGCATTGTCGAAATTGTGCGTTCAAGGGCAATCCAGCTGGACATCTTATGATGTCGGCTGCTTGCCCGATTTACGCTGCCATTGTTGCCCGGGCGAATGCCAGGCAAATATTACAGCTGAATTGTGTGTGTTGTTGTGTGATAGTGGCAGCGCCTTTGCCCTGGTTCAGGAGCCCTATGCAACCGACGGTTGCATACGAGGTTTGCCCGCAAATATGCGGGTTTTTCCTGATCTAAGGGCACAGTCTGCTGTGGTTGTGGATGATGTAGATGTTGAATGTATGGTTGTTAGTGTTAGTAACTGTGGTGTGTGTGTGTGTGTAGTAGGTGAGTTTGGTAGATTGTTTTTAATGAGTATGTATTGTAAGTTTAGTGAAAGTTTGGGGCCTTATCTTGAGTACCTGGATGCGGTGCTACTACTTGCGAGTAGCACTCCGCTTATCCTGGGAATGGATGCGAATGCTTCATCTCCTATGTGGATCAGTAAAGTGTCCACTGGACATCTGACCATCATGAGAGGTGAAGAACTGAGTGAATGGGTCTTAGCGAGACCAGTGAAAGTTTTAAATGAGCCGAGTGAATGGTATACTTTTGATGGGCCCGTAGGTAGGAGCGATATTGACTTGACAATGTCTAGTTGTGTGCCGCCACATTTCCATATTGATTGGAGTGTGCGTGGATCGTGGGGGGGAGTGAGTGATCATAACCCTATCGAAGTGAATATCACTTTTGATAGGGTGGATCAAGTGAATGTTGGCGTAAAGAGATGGCGCACTAAAGGGGTCAACTGGGATCATTATGAGGAATGCGTTAAGCAGTCCTTTCATGATGTCCCGATTGGCGTATGGTGAGTATTGACGAGCAGGTTGAGTGTGTCGCTGAGCGTGTTGAGAGGGTGAATGTTGCTCTGCTTACGGATTGTCAAACGACAAACCTTAGGCGAGTAAAATGGTGGACGCGTGAGCTAACTCTTAAGCGGAGGTGTCTTCGGCTTCTTAGGAGGAGACTCCAAAGGGCCAGAGTATCCAATGCTGCCGAGTTGGCTCAGCGCAAAGTTGATTTTAAAGTCTGTCTGAGTGAATATAAAAGAATGATTTTGTCCGTAAAGGAGAATGAATGGCGGGAGTTTGTGAATGCGAATAGGAATGATCCGTGGGGTAGGGTATACCGGATCTGTAGGGGTAGGAGTAAGCATGCAGATATATGTGGCATGAAGGTTGGCGACACTATGTTGACCAACTGGACTGAATGTATGAATGTGCTGCTTCATTCGTTCTTCCCTCGGATGGATGGGACTGTCGTGCACAATGTGCTTGAGACAGCCCCCCCGCCTGGGCTGGGAGCGGGTGAGGTAGATTATGCTGTGTCCGGACTTAGATCCAGAAAGTCTCCGGGTATGGATGGTATGACTGGAGAGATGGTCAAGGCCATCTGGAAAGTTATACCAGAGTACCTTGGGGCTTTGTTTAATAGATGTCTGCTAGAGGGACTTTTTCCTTCTAAGTGGAAGTGTGCTAGAGTCATTGTACTCTTGAAATCGCCCGGGACCAGTCTTCTTCCGGTGCTTGGAAAAGTACTGGAGAGATTGATGATTGAAAGGGTACATGACAGTATGAATGAAGAAATGAGTGCTAGACAATTTGGATTTAAGCCTGGACTTAGTACTGTGGATGCTTGGACATTTGTTCAAAATTGTGTGGGTCAGAGTACATCTAAATATGTACTGGGGATTTTTGTAGATTTCAAAGGAGCGTTTGATTATCTTAAGAGATTGAATGGCATCGGCTGTCAGGAAATGAAACTCTGGAGGAGTTACTTTTCTGGCAGGCGAGCAGGTGTTGCGAGCATAATTATGAATGTTGTGCATACGCCGATGACCTGCTCGTCATTATTCAGGGCCAATCTCGTGCGGAGATTGAAAGAGGAGCCAATGATGCCTTGCAAACTGTGTATGAATGGGGTGAGCGAGTAGGTGTGTCTGTGGCAATGGAGAAGTCAGAGATGATGTTGCTCAAAGGCACATTGTCTTTGGCCCGCCCTCCATGTGTCAGATTGAATGGCGTTTCCTTGAGGTATGCGACCGAGGTGAGATATCTCGGAATTTCCATGAGGGAAAGGATGGGGTTCTTGCCTCACGTCGTGTGGCTCAGGAAGCGTCTATTGTCTGTGGCAGTGCAAGTGCGTCGAGTGCTCAGGAGTGAATGGGGCCTGGGTAGACGTGCCGTCCGTACCATATATTGCGGTCTTTTTGTTGCCTGTGCAACATATGGGGCGCATGTGTGGTGGGGAGCGGTAGTCAAAAACCCAGGTAAAGCTAGAATATTGTCATGTCAAAGAGTTATGTTGTTAGCATGTATGCCTGTGTGTCGGACTGTGTCGACTGATGCATTACAGGTTCTGATGGGAATGCCACCTTTGGATCTGGAAGTAATACGAGCCAGTATTGCTTTTGGACTTCGAAGGGGGTTGCCCCCGCTGAATGACTGGTTGCAGTATGTTGACATAGACGGCATGAGTGAAAGTCAACGTAGAAGAGCGTTGAAGGAGCTTGTGTTGCGTAAATGGCAATCTCGATGGCATGAGTCGGTTAATGGGAGGGTTACCTACGGCTTCATTCGGGATGTCCGGTTTGTAGAGAACAATCCGGATTTTGGTTTCGGCCTTAGTCTGGGTTTTCTGCTGACTGGACATGGCTCTCTTAATGCATTTTTGCATGAGAGAGTTCCGGATGTGGAAGACAGTTCTGGAAGACAGTATGCATGTGTTGTGTGAATGTCCTTTATATAACGATATAAGGGATTTGAATGCGATGGGAGTGAAGTTGGTGAATGGTGTGTATGATGTGAAGGATGTATTAGCATCGAGAAAGCATTTTAATTGTGTTAATGTTTTTGCCCGCGAAGCATTCAGAAGACGTCGACTACAGCTGTAATATTTTGTGTGTTTGGTGTGTGAATGGGGCAACTCTGTGGTCGAGTTGAATGATGGTGAATGGTGTGTGAATGGGTTCCATTTTTATGTTGTGTTTTGTCCCGGGACGTTTTGCAGCGTTGGCGTTGCGTTGTGCGGCAGCGGCGTTGTGTTTTTAGCGCTTGGTCACGAGTCCAGGACGGTAGGACGTCCAACTGGTAGTAGCTCATCTGCTACAACACCTGACCGGAGGTTTTCTGGTACCACGGGTAGCCAGTTAGCCCAAGAGATGGCTTAGGCCGTCTCTGCTGGCTAGTTGGGAACGGCCCTTCGGGGAGTTTCGTGGTGGCTGTGGTTTAATACCTACATCGCAGGTAGAGTGTTAGCTCGGCGTGGAGTTGTGTATTTCAACCCGGTGCCGTGACCGATAGAACGGAAGAGGTGTTAGATAGGCCTCGCTCCACACCCAAGGGGTAGACTCATGCTCCTACGCATGAGTAATAAATTTGGTACTATCGGTAACATTGTGTTACCGGTGGGGCGTTGACTGACGCATTGTTTACAGTCCGGTGCTAAGACCACCGTGGAATTGAGCCTTCACGGTAGGTGTCCACGTTAAACACATATAAGGATTTCTGTCCCTGTCATTCAGGGAATATAGAATTAAAATATAAAAAAAAAAAAATAATAAAATTTTTCAAATTTTATTTGTAAAAAATTAACAATAACTCATTTATTTAAATAATAAGAATAAACAAATATTTAAAAAAAAAATTATTTAAAAACAATAGTAATAATAAAGCAAAAAAATGCAATGTTAAAATTTCCATAATTTGAAGATGTTTAAAAAAGCAGTGGGAAAATACACATACTCTCGAACGGTACAGTCGTGTGTTTTCGTCTCTCCGACCTAGTGTTATTTCAAAGTGTTTTTGTGAAGTATTTTCCTGCGGGAAAATTGTGTAATTACTGTGTTTCGGGAAGTGAAGTGTGTGCGCAAAATTTGGACTAATTATTTAGCCATTTTGGACGTTTATTCACGAAGAAACTAAGGAAAAACATTTTCCTTAGTGATAACACGTGTGTGGTTGGTTGTTGTTGTCTTGAAGCACGTGTTGAGCAGCAGCGCCAACAGTGGTGAACTTAAAAAGCATAGCGTTTAGCTAGTATCCCAACCCAGTGGTGCTAGCTGCGCTATTAGCGGTCAGTGGCGGGACTAGTGCGCTTAGCTAGTAACCCAACCTAGTGGTGCTAGCTACGCAATTTATTTTGACGCTAGGTGGCGTTGGTGAACTGGTGGTGTGTGTCTTCGATACACACATTGTGACTTGTGGTGTGTGTATTCGTTACACACACATTGTGAACTAGTGGTGTGTGTCTAACACACAGATTTGTACCGGTGGATCGAGTGCTCGCTGTGGATCACAGCCGCAGCAGGATGCCGCCGAAGAAGAGAGCGGTGAAGCGACGGAGTGCCGTGGACAGCGACAGCAGTTCCTCGCTGGGCGCTGTCTTGAGCGTCGCGGACGAGACGGAAAGGGGTGAGTCCACGTTCAAGTTGCCTAAGGCCGTTGCAGGCAAGTCCGGAGGGAACCCGGTGGCTGGGGGTGAGGTGGCGGCAGCTGGTGCCGTCCCTCTCTCGCCTGAGGGCAGGTCCCCCTTAGATGAGCTCATGGGGATTTCCAATGAGCTATGTGAGTTGGCGGAGAAACAGCCTGGTGCCATGCGGCACGTGCTGGCGATTCGGGCGAAGTACGAGAAACTCGTAATCGGGCTGATGCTCGAAAACGAGAATCTGCGTGGGCAGCTGAAGGAGAGGAGGAGTTATCCTGTCGCAGCTGGAGTGAGCAGCAACCCCAAGGTGGTACCCCGGATAAAGCAGGCGAAGCCTGTGGAGACCTGGTCGTTGGTAGTGCGCAGCAAGAATGCTGAGTCTACCGACGACATAATGAAGAAGGTCGTGACGGATATCGGACCCACTATGGGGGTGCGGGTTCACGAGGTGAAGCCCATTCGGGCGGGTGGCGCGGTGATTCGCACCCCGTCTGTGGCGGAGCGTAATAAAATCGCTGCAAACGTCCGGTTTGGGGAATTGGGGTTGGAAGTGAGCGAAAGTAGGAACGTAGGCTCCAGAGTTGTCATCCAGAGGGTTCACTCTGAGATCAGTCCTGACGAGTTCAGGCTGATCTTTATGAGATGAACCTGAAGGAGAAGATGACTCTGGACGCCTTCAAGAAGAACGTGAAGCTCGTGACTTCCCCGTGGGCTGCTGGTGTGGTGGTGAATGTCATCATCGAGGGCACTGTGGAGATCACGTATGCTCTCATGTCGACGGGTCGCTGCTACATCAAGTGGTTCTCCTTCCGCGTGAGATCTTTCGAGCCCACGCTCGGCTGCTTCCGGTGTCTGGGCTTCGACCACAGAGTGAGTGAGTGTCGAATGAAAGAGGATGTCTGTCGTCGCTGCGGGGAACCTGGCCATAGGGCAGTGCAGTGCACTAATGCATTGCATTGTCGAAATTGTGCGTTCAAGGGCAATCCAGCTGGACATCTTATGATGTCGGCTGCTTGCCCGATTTACGCTGGCATTGTTGCCCGGGCGAATGCCAGGCATTGATGGGTGTGCAAACAGCTGAATTGTCAAGGCGCGTATTTTTTTTATTTGATAATACGTATTCAGGTATAGGTAATCTTCACAAGATACAGACAGACCGGTCTGCCTGCATGCACGATTCACCGCTTCACAGCGGCGCCTACGTACTAAACCTCTCCTAAGCACACACGTTCCTGTTTTGGCCCCTGTGGTACCGCCAATATAGGCATTCCTTCACAGGGCAGGGTGGAGTTTCATTTCTCCTTTCTACTGTTTCATTTCTTAATTATTTTTTTCCATTTGTTGTCAGGATTCTCGACCCTAACTGTGCCTTATACGTTCCTGCTCCCTAAGATTTCTGAGCACCGTTGAACATATTGTACTCATTAAATCCCACACTTCATCTGACTGTAGCATACAGCCTATGATGTTATCAGGTGTTACCCGTACATGAGCTTTTTCCTCCAGATTTCTTTGTACCCGTAAGGCGCGTATTCTGTGATGTGTGATCTGGGTGTGTTGTTGTGTGATAGTGGCAGCGCCTTTGCCCTGGTTCAGGAGCCCTATGCAACCGACGGTTGCATACGAGGTTTGCCCGCAAATATGCGGGTTTTTCCTGATCTAAGGGCACAGTCTGCTGTGGTTGTGAATGATGTAAATGTTGAATGTATGGTAGTTAGTGTTAGTAACTGTGGTGTGTGTGTTTGTGTAGTAGGTGAGTTTGGTAGATTGTTTTTAATGAGTATGTATTGTAAGTTTAGTGAAAGTTTGGGGCCTTATCTTGAGTACCTGGATGCGGTGCTACTACTTGCGAGTAGCACTCCGCTTATCCTGGGAATGGATGCGAATGCTTCATCTCCTATGTGGTTCAGTAAAGTGTCCACTGGACATCTGACCATCATGAGAGGCGAAGAACTGAGTGAATGGGTCTTAGCGAGACCAGTGAAAGTTTTAAATGAGCCGAGTGAATGGTATACTTTTGATGGGCCCGTAGGTAGGAGCGATATTGACTTGACAATGTCTAGTTGTGTGCCGCCACATTTCCATATTGATTGGAGTGTGCGTGGATCGTGGGGGGGAGTGAGTGATCATAACCCTATCGAAGTGAATATCACTTTTGATAGGGTGGATCAAGTGAATGTTGGCGTAAAGAGATGCCGCACTAAAGGGGTCAACTGGGATCATTATGGGGAATGCGTTAAGCAGTCCTTTCATGATGTCCCGATTGGCAACTTTGAGTGTATGAGTATTGACGAGCAGGTTGAGTGTGTCGCTGAGCGTGTTGAGAGGGTGAATGTTGCTCTGCTTACGGTTTGTCAAACGACAAACCTTAGGCGAGTAAAATGGTGGACGAGTGAGCTAACTCTTAAGCGGAGGTGTCTTCGGCTTCTTAGGAGGAGTAGGGTATACCGGATCTGTAGGGGTACTAGTAAGCATGCAGATATATGTGGCATGAAGGTTGGCGACACTATGTTGACGAACTGGACTGAATGTGTGAATGTGCTGCTTCATTCGTTCTTCCCTCGGATGGATGGGACTGTCATGCACAATGTGCATGAGACAGCCCCCCCGCCTGGGCTGCGAGCGGGTGAAGTAGATTATGCTGTGTCCAGACTTAGATCCAGAAAGTCTCCGGGTATGGATGGTATGACTGGAGAGATGGTCAAGGCCATCTGGAAAGTTATACCTGAGTACCTTGGGGCTTTGTTTAATAGATGTCTGCTGGAGGGACATTTTCCCTCTAAGTGGAAGTGTGCTAGAGTCATTGTACTCTTGAAATCGCCCGATAAGATCAGGAGCAATCCTCGATCTTATCGCGGGATCAGTCTTCTTCCGGTGCTTGGAAAAGTACTGGAGAGATTGATGATTGAAAGGGTACATGACAGTATGAATGAAGAAATGAGTGCTAGACAATTTGGATTTAAGCCTGGACTTAGCACTGTGGATGCTTGGACATTTGTTTAAAATTGTGTGAGTCAGAGTACATCTAAATATGTACTGGGGATTTTTGAAGACTTCAAAGGAGCGTTTGATTATCTTAAGTGGGAGAGTGTGCTTGAGAGATTGAATGGCATCGGCTGTAAGGAAATGAAACTCTGGAGGAGTTACTTTTCTGGCAGGCGAGCGGGTGTTGTGGGAGAATGTGTGGGTGGATGTGGCTCGTGGTTGTCCACAGGGGTCCATATGTGGTCCATATATTTGGAACATTATGATGGATCCTCTGTTAAGGCAACTCGAGCATAATTATGAATGTTGTGCGTACGCCGATGACCTGCTCGTCATTATTCAGGGCCAATCTCGTGCGGAGATTGAAAGAGGAGCCAATGATGCCTTGCAAACTGTGTATGAATGGGGTGAGCGAGTAGGTGTGTCTGTGGCAATGGAGAAGTCAGAGATGATGTTGCTCAAAGGCACATTGTCTTTGGCCCGCCCTCCATGTGTCAGATTGAATGGCGTTTCCTTGAGGTATGCGACCGAGGTGAGATATCTCGGAATTTCCATGAGGGAAAGGATGGGGTTCTTGCCTCACGTCGTGTGGCTCAGGAAGCGTCTATTGTCTGTGGCAGTGCAAGTGCGTCGAGTGCTCAGGAGTGAATGGGGCCTGGGTAGACGTGCCGTCCGTACCATATATTGCGGTCTATTTGTTGCCTGTGCAACATATGGGGCGCATGTGTGGTGGGGAGCGGTAGTCAAAAACCCAGGTAAAGCTAGAATATTGTCATGTCAAAGAGTTAAGTTGTTAGCATGTATGCCTGTGTGTCGGACTGTGTCGACTGATGCATTACAGGTTCTGATGGGAATGCCACCTTTGGATCTGGAAGTAATACGAGCCAGTATTGCTTTTGGACAACGAAGGGGGCTGCCCCCGCTGAATGACTGGTTGCAGTATGTTGACATAGACGGCATGTGTGAAAGTCAACGTAGAAGAGCGTTTAAGGAGCTTGTGTTGCGTAAATGGCAATCTCGATGGCATGAGTCGGTTAATGGGAGGGTTACCACCGGCTTCATTCGGGATGTCCGGTTTGTAGAGAACAATCCGGATTTTGGTTTTGGCCTTAGTCTGGGTTTTCTGCTGACTGGACATGGCTCTCTTAATGCATTTTGGCATGAGAGAGTTCCGGATGTGGCCCAGGGCCAGGGGTGTTCATGTGGAGCACCTCTGGAAGACAGTATGCATGTGTTGTGTGAATGTCCTTTATAACGATATAAGGGATTTGAATGCAATGGGAGTGAAGTTGGTGAATGGTGTGTATGATGTGAAGGATGTATTAGCATCGAGAGAGCATTTTAATTGTGTTAATGTTTTTGCCCGCGAAGCATTCAGAAGACGTCGAATACAGCTGTAATATTTTGTGTGTTTGGTGTGTGAATGGGGCAACTCTGTGGTCGAGTTGAATGATGGTGAATGGTGTGTGAATGGGTTCCATTTTTATGTTGTGTTTTGTTCCGGTACGTTTTGCAGCGTTGGCGTTGCGTTGTGCGGCAGCGGCGTTGTGTTTTTAGCGCTTGGTCACCAGTCCAGGACGGTAGGACGTCCAACTGGTAGTAGCTCATCTGCTACAACACCTGACCGGAGGTTTTCTGGTACCACGGGTAGCCAGTTAGCCCAAGAGATGGCTTAGGCCGTCTCTGCTGGCTAGTTGGGAACGGCCCTTCGGGGAGTTTCGTGGTGGCTGTGGTTTAATACCTACATCGCAGGTAGAGTGTTAGCTCGGCGTGGAGTTGTGTATTTCAACCCGGTACCGTGACCGATAGAACGGAAGAGGTGTTAGATACGCATGAGTAATAAATTTGGTACTATCGGTAACATTGTGTTACCGGTGGGGCGTTGACTGACGCATTGTTTACAGTCCGGTGCTAAGACCACCGTGGAATTGAGCCTTCACGGCAGGTGTCCACGTTAAACACATATAAGGATTTCTGTCACTGTTATTCAGGGAATATAGAATTAAAATATAAAAACTCTAACTCTAAACGGCGGGAAGCAATATAAGTTTCATAAGTTAGTCAGATGACTTATAAACTAATTCATAAAAAAATAATTCATAATAAAAAGAGGAAGTAAAAGTCGTAACAAGGTTTCCGTAGGTGAACCTGCCTTGTAGACCTTGTCGTTGACTTGGCTTCAAATTGAAATCAAGGCACGGCTTGATTTGCGTCAGGGCGCTGGCTGACGCATGGTTTACAGCCCGGTGTTAAGAGCACCTTAAAATTAAGCCAACACGGCAGGTGTCCACGATAAACACACTACGGATATCTGTCCCTATCATTCTTAGAACATATAATTGAAATATAAAAAATATTGAAATTTTTCATATTACATTTCTCATACCTACATCATACCTCTCATTTAATACCTACATCGCAGGTAGAGTGTTAGCTCGGCGTGGAGTTGTGTATTTCAACCCGGTGCCGTGACCGATAGAACGGAAGAGGTGTTAGATAGGCCTCGCTCCACACCCAAGGGGTAGACTCATGCTCCTACGCATGAGTAATAAATTTGGTACTATCGGTAACATTGTGTTACCGGTGGGGCGTTGACTGACGCATTGTTTACAGTCCGGTGCTAAGACCACCGTGGAATTGAGCCTTCACGGCAGGTGTCCACGTTAAACACATATAAGGATTTCTGTCCCTGTCATTCATTTTCTTAGTAGCGGCGAGCGAAAAGAACTTTGGCGTTTACTCTCGAGCGGTACAGTCGTGTGTTTTCGTCTCTCCGACCGAGTGTTCTTTCAAAGTGTCTTTACGAAGTTTTTTCCTGCGGGAAAATTGTGAAATTGCTGTGTTTCGGGAAGTGAAGTGTGTGCGCGAAATTTGAACTAATTATTTAGCCATTTTGGACGTTTCTTCACGAAGAAACAAAGGAAAAACATTTTCCTCAGTGATAACACGTGTGTGGTTGGTTGTTGTTGTCTTGAAGCACGTGGTGAGCAGCAGCGCCAACAGTGGTGAACTTGTGCAGCATAGCGTTTAGCTAGTATCCCAACCCAGTGGTGCTAGCTGCGCTATTAGCGGTCAGTGGCGGGACTAGTGCGCTTAGCTAGTAACCCAACCTAGTGGTGCTAGCTACGCAAATTATTTTGACGCTAGGTGGCGTTGGTGAACTTGTGGTGTGTGTCTTCGATATACACATTGTGACTTGTGGTGTGTGTATTCGTTACACACATATTGTGAACTTGTGGTGTGTGTCCTCACTACACACAGGGTGAACAATAAGTGTGGTGTGCCAGTGGTTCGTGTGCTTGCTGTTGCAGCAGCAACAGGATGCCTCCGAAGAAGAGGGCGACCAAGCGGCCAAGCGGTGTCGACAGCGACAGCAGTTCGTCGCTGGGCGACAGCAGTTCGTCGCTGGGCGACATGATAATTGACAAGGACCGAGGTGAGTCTGCATTGTTTAAGGTGCCAAAGCCTGTGAGTGTGGACTCGGTGGCTGAGGGTGATGGTGAGGGGGCGGTGTCTAGTGCCGTCCCTCTTCCACCAGAGGGCAAGTCGCCGCTGGACGAGCTCATGAGCGTGTCGAATGAGCTGTGCGAACTGGCCGAGAAGCAGCCTGGAGCCATGCACCGGGTGCTGGCAATAAGGGCCAAATATGAGAAGCTCGTTATAGGGCTTATGATGGAGAATGAGAATCTCCGCGGGCAGCTGAAGGAGAGGAGGAGCTATCCTGTCGCAGCTGGAGTGAGCAGCAACCCCAAGGTGGTACCCCCAACGAAGCAGGCAAAACCTGTAGAGACCTGGTCGTTGGTAGTGCGCAGCAAAAAAGCTGAGTCTACCGACGACATAATGAAGAAGGTCGTGAAGGACATCGGACCCACCTTGGGGGTGCGGGTTCACGAGGTGAAGCCCATTCGGGCGGGTGGCGCGGTGATTCGCACCCCGTCTGTGGCGGAGCGCAATAAAATTGCTGCAAACATCCGGTTTGGGGAATTGGGGTTGGAACTGAGCGAAAGTAGGAAGGTAGGCTCCAGAGTTGTCATCCAGAGGGTTCACTCTGAGATCAGTCCTGACGAGTTCATGGCTGATCTCTATGAGATGAATCTGAAGGAGAAGATGACTCTGGATGCCTTCAAGAAGAGCGTGAAGCTCGTGACTTCCCCGTGGGAGAAAAGGGCTGCTGGTGTGGTGGTGAATGTCATCATCGAGGGCACTGTCGAGATCACGGATGCTCTCATGTCGACGGGTCGCTGCTACATCAAGTGGTTCTCCTTCCGCGTGAGATCTTTCGAGCCCACGCTCGGCTGCTTCCGGTGTCTGGGCTTCGACCACAGAGTGAGTGAGTGTCGAATGAAAGAGGATGTCTGTCGTCGCTGCGGGGAACCTGGCCATAGGGCAGTGCAGTGCACTAATGCACTGCATTGCCGAAACTGTGCGTTCAAGGGCAATCCAGCTGGACATCTTATGATGTCGGCTGCTTGCCCGATTTACGCTGGCATTGTTGCCCGGGCGAATGCCAGGCATTGATGGGTGTGCAAATATTACAGCTGAATTGTCAAGGCGCGTATTCTGTGATGTGTGATCTGGGTGTGTTGTTGTGTGATAGAGGCAGCGCCTTTGCCCTGGTTCAGGAGCCCTATGCAACCGACGGTTGCATACGAGGTTTGCCCGCAAATATGCGGGTTTTTCCTGATCTAAGGGCACAGTCTGCTGTGGTTGTGAATGATGTAGATGTTGAATGTATGGATGTTAGTGTTAGTAACTGTGGTGTGTGTGTTTGTGTAGTAGGTGAGTTTGGTAGATTGTTTTTAATGAGTATGTATGTTTAGTGAAAGTTTGGGGCCTTATCTTGAGTACCTGGATGCGGTGCTACTACTTGCGAGTAGCACTCCGCTTATCCTGGGAATGGATGCGAATGCTTCATCTCCTATGTGGTTCAGTAAAGTGTCCACTGGACATCTGACCATCATGAGAGGTGAAGAACTGAGTGAATGGGTCTTAGCGCGACCAATGAAAGTTTTAAATGAACCGAGTGAATGGTATACTTTTGATGGGCCCGTGGGTAGGAGCGATATTGACTTGACAATGTCTAGTTGTGTGCCGCCACATTTCCATATTGATTGGAGTGTGCGTGGATCGTGGGGGGGAGTGAGTGATCATAACCCTATCGAAGTGAATATCAATTTTGTTAGGGTGGATCAAGTGAATGTTGGCGTAAAGAGATGGCGAACTAAAGGGGTCAACTGGGATCATTATGGGGAATGCGTTAAGCAGTCCTTTCATGATGTCCCGATTGGCAACTTTGAGTGTATGAGTATTGACGAGCAGGTTGAATGTGTCGCAGAGCGTGTTGAGAGGGTGAATGTTGCTCTGCTTACGGATTGTCAAACGACAAACCTTAGGCGAGTAAAATGGTGGACGCGTGAGCTAACTCTTAAGCGGAGGTGTCTTCGGCTTCTTAGGAGGAGACTCCAAAGGGCCAGAGTATCCAATGCTGCCGAGTTGGCTCAGCGCAAAGTTGATTTTAAAGTGTGTCTGAGTGAATATAAAAGAATGATCTTGTCCGTAAAGGAGAATGAATGGCGGGAGTTTGTGAATGCGAATAGGAATGATCCGTGGGGTAGGGTATACCGGATCTGTAGGGGTAGGAGTAAACATGCAGATATATGTGGCATGAAGGTTGGCGACACTATGTTGACCAACTGGACTGAATGTGTGAATGTGTTGCTTCATTCGTTCTTCCCTCGGATGGATGGGACTGTCGTGCACAATGTGCATGAGGCAGCTCCTGGGCTGGGAGCGGGTGAGGTAGATTATGCTGTGTCCAGACTTAGATCCAGAAAGTCTCCGGGTATGGATGGTATGACTGGAGAGATGGTCAAGGCCATCTGGAAAGTTATACCTGAGTACCTTGGGGCTTTGTTTAACAGATGTCTGCTAGAGGGACATTTTCCCTCTAAGTGGAAGTGTGCCAGAGTCATTGTACTCTTGAAATCGCCCGATAAGATCAGGAGCAATCCTCGATCTTATCGCGGAATCAGTCTTCTTCCGGTGCTTGGAAAAGTACTGGAGAGATTGATGATTGAAAGGGTACATGACAGTATGAATGAAGAAATGAGTGCTAGACAATTTGGATTTAAGCCTGGACTTAGTACTGTGGATGCTTGGACATTTGTTCAAAATTGTGTGGGTCAGAGTACATCTAAATATGTACTGGGGATTTTTGTAGATTTCAAAGGAGCGTTTGATTATCTTAAGTGGGAAAGTGTGCTTGAGAGATTGAATGGCATCGGCTGTCAGGAAATGAAACTCTGGAGGAGTTACTTTTCTGGCAGGCGAGCAGGTGTTGCGAGCATAATTATGAATGTTGTGCATACGCCGATGACCTGCTCGTCATTATTCAGGGCCATTCTCGTGCGGAGATTGAAAGAGGAGCCAATGATGCCTTGCAAACTGTGTATGAATGGGGTGAGCGAGTAGGTGTGTCTGTGGCAATGGAGAAGTCAGAGATGATGTTGCTCAAAGGCACATTGTCTTTGGCCCGCCCTCCATGTGTCAGATTGAATGGCGTTTCCTTGAGGTATGCGACCGAGGTGAGATATCTCGGAATTTCCATGAGGGAAAGGATGGGGTTCTTGCCTCACGTCGTGTGGCTCAGGAAGCGTCTATTGTCTGTGGCAGTGCAAGTGCGTCGAGTGCTCAGGAGTGAATGGGGCCTGGGTAGACGTGCCGTCCGTACCATATATTGCGGTCTTTTTGTTGCCTGTGCAACATATGGGGCGCATGTGTGGTGGGGAGCGGTAGTCAAAAACCCAGGTAAAGCTAGAATATTGTCATGTCAAAGAGTTATGTTGTTAGCATGTATGCCTGTGTGTCGGACTGTGTCGAATGATGCATTACAGGTTCTGATGGGAATGCCACCTTTGGATCTGGAAGTAGTACGAGCCAGTATTGCTTTTGGACTTCGAAGGGGGCTGTCCCCGCTGAATGACTGGTTGCAGTATGTTGACATAGACGGCATGAGTGAAAGTCAACGTAGAAGAGCGTTGAAGGAGCTTGTGTTGCGTAAATGGCAATCTCGATGGCATGAGTCGGTTAATGGGAGGGTTACCTACGGCTTCATTCGGGATGTCCGGTTTGTAGAAAACAATCCGGATTTTGGTTTCGGCCTTAGTCTGGGTTTTCTGCTGACTGGACATGGCTCTCTTAATGCATTTTTGCATGAGAGAGTTCCGGATGTGGCCCAGGGCCAGGGGTGTTCATGTGGAGCACCTCTGGAAGACAGTATGCATGTGTTGTGTGAATGTCCCTTAGATAACGATATAAGGGATTTGAATGCGATGGGAGTGAAGTTGGTGAATGGTGTGTATGATGTGAAGGATGTATTAGCATCGAGAGAGCATTTTAATTGTGTTAATGTTTTTGCCCGCGAAGCATTCAGAAGACGTCGACTACAGCTGTAATATTTTGTGTGTGTGGTGTGCGAATGGGGCAACTCTGTGGTCGAGTTGAATGATGGTGAATGGTGTGTGAATGGGTTCCATTTTTATGTTGTGTTAGTCCCGGGACGTTTTGCAACGTTGGCGTTGCGTTGTGCGGCAGCGGCGTTGTGTTTTTAGCGCTTGGTCACCAGTCCAGGACGGTAGGACGTCCAACTGGTAGTAGCTCATCTGCTACAACACCTGACCGGAGGTTTTCTGGTACCACGGGTAGCCAGTTAGCCCAAGAGATGGCTTAGGCCGTCTCTGCTGGCTAGTTGGGAACGGCCCTTCGGGGAGTTTCGTGGTGGCTGTGGTTTAATACCTACATCGCAGGTAGAGTGTTAGCTCGGCGTGGAGTTGTGTATTTCAACCCGGTGCCGTGACCGATAGAACGGAAGAAGTGTTAGATAGGCCTCGCTCCACACCCAAGGGGTAGACTCATGCTCCTACACATGAGTAATAAATTTGGTACTATCGGTAACATTGTGTTACCGGTGGGGCGTTGACTGACGCATTGTTTACAGTCCGGTGCTAAGACCACCGTGGAATTGAGCCTCCACGTTAAACACATATAAGGATTTCTGTCCCTATCATTCTGAGAACTGAGAAAAAATTAACAATAACTCATTTATTTAAATAATAAGAATAAACAAATATTTAAAAAAAAAAATTATTTAAAAACAATAGTAATAATAAAGCAAAAAAATGCAATGTTAAAATTTCCATAATTTGAAGATGCTTAAAAAAGCAGTGGGAAAATACACATTTTGACGCTACATTGGAGGAAAACCTATTTATGAGTAAACATGAAATTTGAAAACGAACATAATATGAAGCATGAGACCGATTGGAATATTTGATAATATTCAATATGTTCTATCGAATAAAAGAGTATTTTGTATTGAAATATAAGAAATTGTTTGAAAATTTTGAATTTTTCATTCAAATTTAACTCAGTTACTACTACATACTATTATATTAGTATGAGAAATATGAAAGAATGAATTTCAACGGAGTCGATATAAATATGTTTTATATATTTTTGAATGTTTTTTTCAACATACATTTATAAAATGCATTGAAAATAGTAAATGTATATAAAATATATATATTTAAAAAAATATTATTTTATTCAACAAACATATAATTATATAACTTTTTATTAAATTGAACGAATATAGCTATAAATATTGGCTTATTTCGTCAACACTTATGTTGTTTAAATGATATTTTTAATATGAAATATCAAAATGTTTATAAAATATAAACATTATTCTGGTTGATCCTGCCAGTAGTTATATGCTTGTCTCAAAGATTAAGCCATGCATGTCTAAGTACACTCGAATTAAAAGTGAAACCGCAAAAGGCTCATTATATCAGTTATGGTTCCTTAGATCGTTAACAGTTACTTTGGTAATTCTAGAGCTAATACATGCAATATAAACACGGACCTTATGGAACGTGTGCTTTTATTAGGCTAAAACCAAGCGATCATTTGGTCGTTATATTGGTTGAACTCTAGATAACTTGCAGATCGTATGGTCTCGTACCGACGACAGATCTTTCAAATGTCTGCCCTATCAACTTTTGATGGTAGTATCTAGGACTACCATGGTTGCAACGGGTAATGGGGAATCAGGGTTCGATTCCGGAGAGGGAGCCTGAGAAACGGCTACCACATCTAAGGAAGGCAGCAGGCGCGTAAATTACCCACTCCCAGCTCGGGGAGGTAGTGACGAAAAATCACATTACAGGACTCATATCCGAAGCCCTGTAATTGGAATGAGTACACTTTAAATCCTTTAAGAAGGACCTATTGGAGGGCAAGTCTGGTGCCAGCAGCCGCGGTAATTCCAGCTCCAATAGCGTATATTAAAGTTGTTGCGGTTAAAACGTTCGTAGTTGAATTTGTGCTTCATACGGGTAGTACAACTATATATGTAGTTTGTACATTACCTTATGTATGCAAGCGTATTATCGGTGGAGTTCTAATATATAAATTTATACATTGTATTATTTATATATACCTCCTATTTAAACCTGCTTCAGTGCTCTTCATCGAGTGTTGTTGTGGGCCGGTACAATTACTTTGAACAAATTAGAGTGCTTAAAGCAGGCTCATAATGCCTGAATATTTTGTTCATGGAATAATGAAATAAGACCTCTGTTACCTCATTAGTATTACGACGCGAGAGGTGAAATTCGTGGACCGTCGTAAGACTACTTAAGCGAAAGCATTTGCCAAAGATATTTTCATTTATCAAAAACGAAAGTTAGAGGTTCGAAGGCGATCAGATACCGCCCTAGTTCTAACCATAAACGATGCCAGCTAGCAATTGGGTGTAGCTACTTCTATGGCTCTCTCAGTCGCTTCCCGGGAAACCAAAGCTTTTGGGCTCCGGGGGAAGTATGGTTGCAAAGCTGAAACTTAAAGGAATTGACGGAAGGGCACCACCAGGAGTGGAGCCTGCTTCTTAATTTGACTCAACACTGGAAAACTTACCAGGTCCGAACATAAGTGTGTAAGACAGATTGATAGCTCTTTCTCGAATCTATGGGTGGTGGTGCATGGCCGTTCTTAGTTCGTGGAGTGATTTGTCTGGTTAATTCCGATAACGAACGAGACTCAAATATAACAGGTCTGTGATGCTCTTAGATGTCCTGGGCTGCACGCGCGCTACAATGAAAGTATCAACGTGTATTTCCTAGACCGAGAGGTCCGGGTAAACCGCTGAACCACTTTCATGCTTGGGATTGTGAACTGAAACTGTTCACATGAACTTGGAATTCCCAGTAAGTGTGACTCATTAACTCGCATTGATTACTTTCCTGCCCTTTGTACACACCGCCCGTCGCTACTACCGATTGAATTATTTAGTGAGGTCTCCGGACGTGATCACTGTGACGCCTTGTGTGTTGCGGTTGTTTCGCAAAAGTTGACCGAACTTGATTATTTAGAGGAAGTAAAAGTCGTAACAAGGTTTCCGTAGGTGAACCTGCCTTGTAGACCTTGTCGTTGACTTGGCTTCGAATTGAAATCAAGGCACGGCTTGATTTGCGTCAGGGCGCTGGCTGGCGCATGGTTTACAGCCCGGTGTTAAGAGCACCGTGGAATTAAGCCAACACGGCAGGTGTCCACGATAAACACACTACGGATATCTGTCCCTATCATTCTTAGAACATATAATTGAAATATAAAAAATATTGAAATTTTTCATATTACATTTCTCAAAAAATCAAAAGTAACTCTAAATGGCGAGAAGCAATATAAGTTTCATAAGTTAGTCAGATGACTTATAAACTAATTCATAATAAAAATTCTTGAATTGGCGAGATTCCTTCTGTCCCTATCATTCACTTTGGCGTCTACTCTCGAGCGGTACAGTCGTGTGTTTTCGTCTCTCCGACCGAGCGGGAAAATTGTGAAATTGCTGTGTTTCGGGAAGTGAAGTGTGTGCGCGAAATTTGGACTAATTTTTTAGCCATTTTGGACGTTTCTTCACGAAGAAACTAAGGAAAAACATTTTCCTCAGTGATAACACGTGTGTGGTTGGTTGTTGTTGTGTTGAAGCACGTGGTGAACACGTGGTGAGCAGCAGCGCCAACAGTGGTGAACTTGTGCAGCATAGCGTTTAGCTAGTATCCCAACCCAGCGGTCAGTGGCGGGACTAGTGCGCTTAGCTAGTAACCCAACCTAGTGGTGCTAGCTACGCAAATTATTTTGACGCTAGGTGGCGTTGGTAAACTTGTGGTGTGTGTCCTCACTACACACAGGGTGAACAATAAGAGTGGTGTGCCAGTGGTTCGTGTGCTTGCTGTTGCAGCAGCAACAGGATGCCTCCGAAGAAGAGGGCGACCAAGCGGCCAAGCGGTGTCGACAGCGACAGCAGTTCGTCGCTGGGCGACATGAATATTGACAAGGACCGAGGTGAGTCTGCATTGTTTAAGGTGCCAAAGCCTGTGAGTGTGGACCCGGTGGCTGTGGGTGATGGTGAGGGGGCGGTGTCTAGTACCGTCCCTCTTCCACCAGAGGGCGTGTCGCCGCTGGACGAGCTCATGAGCGTGTCAAATGAGCTGTGCGAACTGGCCGAGAAGCAGCCTGGAGCCATGCACCGGGTGCTGGCAATAAGGGCCAAATATGAGAAGCTCGTTATAGGGCTTATGATGGAGAATGAGAATCTCCGCGGGCAGCTGAAGGAGAGGAGGAGTTATCCTGTCGCAGCTGGAGTGAGCAGCAACCCCAAGGTGGTACCCCCAACGAAGCAGGCAAAACCTGTAGAGACCTGGTCGTTGGTAGTGCGCAGCAAAAAAGCTGAGTCTACCGACGACATTATTAAGAAGGTCGTGAAGGACATTGGACCCACCTTGGGGGTGCGGGTTCACGAGGTGAAGCCCATTCGGGCGGGTGGCGCGGTGATTCGCACCCCGTCTGTGGCGGAGCGCAACAAAATTGCTGCAAACGTCCGGTTTGGGGAATTGGGGTTGGAAGTGAGTGAAAGTAGGAAGGTAGGCTCCAGAGTTGTCATCCAGAGGGTTCACTCTGAGATCAGTCCTGACGAGTTCATGGCTGATCTCTATGAGATGAATCTGAAGGAGAAGATGACTCTGGATGCCTTCAAGAAGAGTGTGAAGCTCGTGACTTCCCCGTGGGAGAAGAGGGCTGCTGGTGTGGTGGTGAATGTCATCATCGAGGGCACTGTGGAGATCACGGATGCTCTCATGTCGACGGGTCGCTGCTACATCAAGTGGTTCTCCTTCCGCGTGAGATCTTTCGAGCCCACGCTCGGCTGCTTCCGGTGTCTGGGCTTCGACCACAGAGTGAGTGAGTGTCGAATGAAAGAGGATGTCTGTCGTCGCTGCGGGGAACCTGGCCATAGGGCAGTGCAGTGCACTAATGCACTGCATTGCCGAAACTGTGCGTTCAAGGGCAATCCAGCTGGACATCTTATGATGTCGGCTGCTTGCCCGATTTACGCTGGCATTGTTGCCCGGGCGAATGCCAGGCATTGATGGGTGTGCAAATATTACAGCTGAATTGTCAAGGCGCGTATTCTGTGATGTGTGATCTGGGTGTGTTGTTGTGTGAAAGAGGCAGCGCCTTTGCCCTGGTTCAGGAGCCCTATGCAACCGACGGTTGCATACGAGGTTTGCCCGCAAATATGCGGGTTTTTCCTGATCTAAGGGCACAGTCTGCTGTGGTTGTGAATGATGTAGATGTTGAATGTATGGTTGTTAGTGTTAGTAACTGTGGTGTGTGTGTTTGTGTAGTAGGTGAGTTTGGTAGATTGTTTTTAATGAGTATGTATTGTAAGTTTAGTGAAAGTTTGGGGCCTTATCTTGAGTACCTGGATGCGGTGCTACTACTTGCGAGTAGCACTCCGCTTATCCTGGGAATGGATGCGAATGCTTCATCTCCTATGTGGTTCAGTAAAGTGTCCACTGGACATCTGACCATCATGAGAGGTGAAGAACTGAGTGAATGGGTCTTAGCGAGACTAATGAAAGTTTTAAATGAACCGAGTGAATGGTATACTTTTGATGGGCCCGTAGGTAGGAGCGATATTGACTTGACAATGTCTAGTTGTGTGCCGCCACATTTCCATATTGATTGGAGTGTGCGTGGATCGTGGGGGGGAGTGAGTGATCATAACCCTATCGAAGTGAATATCACTTTTGATAGGGTGGATCAAGTGAATGTTGGCGTAAAGAGATGCCGCACTAAAGGGGTCAACTGGGATCATTATGGGGAATGCGTTAAGCAGTCCTTTCATGATGTCCCGATTGGCAACTTTGAGTGTATGAGTATTGACGAGCAGGTTGAGTGTGTCGCTGAGCGTGTTGAGAGGGTGAATGTTGCTCTGCTTACGGTTTGTCAAACGACAAACCTTAGGCGAGTAAAATGGTGGACGCGTGAGCTAACTCTTAAGCGGAGGTGTCTTCGGCTTCTTAGGAGGAGACTCCAAAGGGCCAGAGTATCCAATGCTGCCGAGTTGAAAAGAATGATTTTGTCCGTAAAGGAGAATGAATGGCGGGAGTTTGTGAATGCGAATAGGAATGATCCGTGGGGTAGGGTATACCGGATCTGTAGGGGTAGGAGTAAGCATGCAGATATATGTGGCATGAAGGTTGGCGACACTATGTTGACCAACTGGACTGAATGTGTGAATGTGTTGCTTCATTCGTTCTTCCCTCGGATGGATGGGACTGTCGTGCACAATGTGCATGAGGCAGCTCCTGGGCTGGGAGCGGGTGAAGTAGATTATGCTGTGTCCAGACTTAGATCCAGAAAGTCTCCGGGTATGGATGGTATGACTGGAGAGATGGTCAAGGCCATCTGGAAAGTTATACCTGAGTACCTTGGGGCTTTGTTTAACAGATGTCTGCTAGAGGGACATTTTCCCTCTAAGTGGAAGTGTGCCAGAGTCATTGTACTCTTGAAATCGCCCGATAAGATCAGGAGCAATCCTCGATCTTATCGCGGAATCAGTCTTCTTCCGGTGCTTGGAAAAGTACTGGAGAGATTGATGATTGAAAGGGTACATGACAGTATGAATGAAGAAATGAGTGCTAGACAATTTGGATTTAAGCCTGGACTTAGTACTGTGGATGCTTGGACATTTGTTCAAAATTGTGTGGGTCAGAGTACATCTAAATATGTACTGGGGATTTTTGTAGATTTCAAAGGAGCGTTTGATTATCTTAAGTGGGAAAGTGTGCTTGAGAGATTGAATGGCATCGGCTGTCAGGAAATGAAACTCTGGAGGAGTTACTTTTCTGGCAGGCGAGCAGGTGTTGCGAGCATAATTATGAATGTTGTGCATACGCCGATGACCTGCTCGTCATTATTCAGGGCCAATCTCGTGCGGAGATTGAAAGAGGAGCCAATGATGCCTTGCAAACTGTGTATGAATGGGGTGAGCGAGTAGGTGTGTCTGTGGCAATGGAGAAGTCAGAGATGATGTTGCTCAAAGGCACATTGTCTTTGGCCCGCCCTCCATGTGTCAGATTGAATGGCGTTTCCTTGAGGTATGCGACCGAGGTGAGATATCTCGGAATTTCCATGAGGGAAAGGATGGGGTTCTTGCCTCACGTCGTGTGGCTCAGGAAGCGTCTATTGTCTGTGGCAGTGCAAGTGCGTCGAGTGCTCAGGAGTGAATGGGGCCTGGGTAGACGTGCCGTCCGTACCATATATTGCGGTCTATTTGTTGCCTGTGCAACATATGGGGCGCATGTGTGGTGGGGAGCGGTAGTCAAAAACCCAGGTAAAGCTAGAATATTGTCATGTCAAAGAGTTATGTTGTTAGCATGTATGCCTGTGTGTCGGACTGTGTCGACTGATGCATTACAGGTTCTGATGGGAATGCCACCTTTGGATCTGGAAGTAATACGAGCCAGTATTGCTTTTGGACTTCGAAGGGGGCTGCCCCCGCTGAATGACTGGTTGCAGTATGTTGACATAGACGGCATGTGTGAAAGTCAACGTAGAAGAGCGTTGAAGGAGCTTGTGTTGCGTAAATGGCAATCTCGATGGCATGAGTCGGTTAATGGGAGGGTTACCTATGGCTTCATTCGGGATGTCCGGTTTGTAGAGAACAATCCGGATTTTGGTTTCGGCCTTAGTCTGGGTTTTCTGCTGACTGGACATGGCTCTCTTAATGCATTTTGCATGAGAGAGTTCCGGATGTGGCCCAGGGCCAGGGGTGTTCATGTGGAGCACCTCTGGAAGACAGTATGCATGTGTTGTGTGAATGTCCCTTATATAACGATATAAGGGATTTGAATGCGATGGGAGTGAAGTTGGTGAATGGTGTGTATGATGTGAAGGATGTATTAGCATCGGGAGAGCATTTTAATTGTGTTAATGTTTTTGCCCGCGAAGCATTCAGAAGACGTCGACTACAGCTGTAATATTTTGTGTGTGTGGTGTGCGAATGGGGCAACTCTGTGGTCGAGTTGAATGATGGTGAATGGTGTGTGAATGGGTTCCATTTTTATGTTGTGTTTGTCCCGGGACGTTTTGCAGCGTTGGCGTTGCGTTGTGCGGCAGCGGCGTTGCGTTTTTAGCGCTTGGTCACCAGTCCAGGACGGTAGGACGTCCAACTGGTAGTAGCTCATCTGCTACAACACCTGACCGGAGGTTTTCTGGTACCACGGGTAGCCAGTTAGCCCAAGAGATGGCTTAGGCCATCTCTGCTGGCTAGTTGGGAACGGCCCTTCGGGGAGTTTCGTGGTGGCTGTGGTTTAATACCTACATCGCAGGTAGAGTGTTAGCTCGGCGTGGAGTTGTGTATTTCAACCCGGTGCCGTGACCGATAGAACGGAAGAGGTGTTAGATAGGCCTCGCTCCACACCCAAGGGGTAGACTCATGCTCCTACGCATGAGTAATAAATTTGGTACTATCGGTAACATTGTGTTACCGGTGGGGCGTTGACTGACGCATTGTTTACAGTCCGGTGCTAAGACCACCGTGGAATTGAGCCTTCACGGCAGGTGTCCACGTTAAACACATATAAGTATTTCTGTCCCTATCATTCACTTTGGCGTCTACTCTCGAGCGGAGCCTCTCAAAGGAGCGTTTGATTATCTTAAGTGGGAAAGTGTGCTTGAGAGATTGAATGGCATCGGCTGTCAGGAAATGAAACTCTGGAGAAGTTACTTTTCTGGCAGGCGAGCGGGTGTTGTGGGTAAGTGGGAGAATGTTTGGGTGGATGTGGCTCGTGGTTGTCCACAGGGGTCCATATGTGGTCTATATATTTGGAACATTATGATGGATCCTCTGTTAAGGCAACAGCATAATTATGATTATTTAGAGGAAGTAAAAGTCGTAACAAGGTTTCCGTAGGTGAACCTGCCTTGTAGACCTTGTCGTTGACTTGGCTTCGAATTGAAATCAAGGCACGGCTCGATTTGCGTCAGGGCGCTGGCTGGCGCATGGTTTACAGTCCGGTGCTAAGACCACCGTGGAATTGAGCCTTCACGGCAGGTGTCCACGTTAAACACATATAAGGATTTCTGTCCCTATCATTCACTTTGGCGTCTACTCTCGAGCGGTACAGTCGTGTGTTTTCGTCTCTCCGACCGAGTGTTATTCAAAGTGTTTTTGCGAAGTATTTTCCTACGGGAAAATTGTGTAATTACTGTGTTTCGGGAAGTGAAGTGTGTGCGCGAAATTTGGACTAATTATTTAGCCATTTTGGACGTTTCTTCACGAAGAAACAAAGGAAAAACATTTTCCTTAGTGATAACACGTGTGTGGTTGGTTGTTGTTGTCTTGAAGCACGTGGTGAGCACGTGGTGAGCAGCAGCGCCAACAGTGGTGAACTTGTGCAGCATAGCGTTTAGCTAGTATCCCAACCCAGTGGTGCTAGCTGCGCTATTAGCGGTCAGTGGCGGGACTAGTGCGCTTAGCTAGTAACCCAACCTAGTGGTGCTAGCTACGCAATTTATTTTGACGCTAGGTGGCGTTGGTGAACTGGTGGTGTGTGTCTTCGATACACACATTGTGACTTGTGGTGTGTGTATTCGTTACACACACATTGTGAACTAGTGGTGTGTGTCTAACACACAGAGAAAACTTTGTACCGGTGGATCGAGTGCTCGCTGTGGATCACAGCCGCAGCAGGATGCCGCCGAAGAAGAGAGCGGTGAAGCGACCGAGTGCCGTGGACAGCGACAGCAGTTCCTCGCTGGGCGCTGTCTTGAGCGTCGCGGACGAGACGGAAAGGGGTGAGTCCACTTTCAAGTTGCCTAAGGCCGTTGCAGGCAAGTCCGGAGGGAACCCGGTGGCTGGGGGTGAGGTGGCGGCAGCTGGTGCCGTCCCTCTCTTGCCTGAGGGCAGGTCCCCCTTAGATGAGCTCATGGGGATTTCCAATGAGCTATGTGAGTTGGCGGAGAAACAGCCTGGTGCCATGCGGCACGTGCTGGCGATTCGGGCGAAGTACGAGAAACTCGTAATCGGGCTGATGCTCGAAAACGAGAATCTGCGTGGGCAGCTGAAGGAGAGGAGGAGTTATCCTGTCGCAGCTGGAGTGAGCAGCAACCCCAAGGTGGTACCCCCGACGAAGCAGGCGAAGCCTGTGGAGACCTGGTCGTTGGTAGTGCGCAGCAAGAATGCTGAGTCTACTGACGACATAATGAAGAAGGTTGTAACCGATATCGGACCCACTTTGGGGGTGCGGGTTCACGAGGTGAAGCCCATTCGGGCGGGTGGCGCGGTGATTCGCACCCCGTCTGTGGCGGAGCGTAATAAAATCGCTGCAAACGTCCGGTTTGGGGAATTGGGGTTGGAACTGAGCGAAAGTAGGAAGGTAGGCTCCAGAGTTGTCATCCAGAGGGTTCACTCTGAGATCAGTCCTGACGAGTTCATGGCAGATCTTTATGAGATGAACCTGAAGGAGAAGATGACTCTGGACGCCTTCAAGAAGAACGTGAAGCTCGTGACTTCCCCGTGGGAGAAAAGGGCTGCTGGTGTGGTGGTGAATGTCATCATCGAGGGCACTGTGGAGATCACGGATGCTCTCATGTCGACGGGTCGATGCTACATCAAGTGGTTATCTTATCTTGAGTACCTGGATGCGGTGCTACTACTTGCGAGTAGCACTCCGCTTATCCTGGGAATGGATGCGAATGCTTCATCTCCTATGTGGTTCAGTAAAGTGTCCACTGGACATCTGACCATCATGAGAGGTGAAGAACTGAGTGAATGGGTCTTAGCGAGACCAGTGAAAGTTTTAAATGAGCCGAGTGAATGGTATACTTTTGATGGGCCCGTAGGTAGGAGCGTCAAGTCAATATTGACAATTTCTAGTTGTGTGCCGCCACATTACCATATTGATTGGAGTGTGCGTGGATCGTGGGGGGGAGTGAGTGATCATAACCCTATCGAAGTGAATATCACTTTTGATAGGGTGGATCAAGTGAATGTTGGCGTAAAGAGATGGCGCACTAAAGGGGTCAACTGGAATCATTATGGGGAATGCGTTAAGCAGTCCTTTCATGATGTCCCGATTGGCAACTTTGAGTGTATGAGTATTGACGAGCAGGTTGAGTGTGTCGCTGAGCGTGTTGAGAGGGTGAATGTTGCTCTGCTTACGGTTTGTCAAACGACAAACCTTAGGCGAGTAAAATGGTGGACGCGTGAGCTAACTCTTAAGCGGAGGTGTCTTCGGCTTCTTAGGAGGAGACTCCAAAGGGCCAGAGTATCCAATGCTGCCGAGTTGGCTCAGCGCAAAGTTGATTTTAAAGTCTGTCTGAGTAAATATAAAAGAATGATTTTGTCCGTAAAGGAGAATGAATGGCGGGAGTTTGTGAATGCGAATAGGAATGATCCGTGGGGTAGGGTATACCGGATCTGTAGGGGTAGGAGTAAGCATGCAGATATATGTGGCATGAAGGTTGGCGACACTATGTTGACCAACTGGACTGAATGTGTGAATGTGCTGCTTCATTCGTTCTTCCCTCGGATGGATGGGACTGTCGTGCACAATGTGCATGAGACAGCCCCCCCGCCTGGGCTGGGAGCGGTTGAGGTAGATTATGCTGTGTCCAGACTTAGATCCAGAAAGTCTGCGGGTATGGATGGTATGACTGGAGAGATGGTCAAGGCCATCTGGAAAGTTATACCTGAGTACCTTGGGGCTTTGTTTACTAGATGTCTGCTAGAGGGACATTTTCCCTCTAAGTGGAAGTGTGCTAGGGTCATTGTACTCTTGAAATCGCCCGATAAGATCAGGAGCAATCCTCGATCTTATCGCGGGATCAGTCTTCTTCCGGTGCTTGGAAAAGTACTGGAGAGATTGATGATTGAAAGGGTACATGACAGTATGAATGAAGAAATGAGTGCCAGACAATTTGGATTTAAGCCTGACTAGACTGTGGATGCTTGGACATTTGTTCAAAATTGTGTGAGTCAGAGTACATCTAAATATGTACTGGGGATTTTTGTAGACTTCAAAGGAGCGTTTGATTATCTTAAGTGGGAAAGTGTGCTTGAGAGATTGAATGGCATCGGCTGTCAGGAAATGAAACTCTGGAGGAGTTACTTTTCTGGCAGGCGAGCAGGTGTTGTGGGTAAGTGGGAGAATGTGTGGGTGGATGTGGCTCGTGGTTGTCCACAGGGGTCCATATGTGGTCCATATATTAGGAACATTATGATGGATCCTCTGTTAAGGCAACTCGAGCATAATTATGAATGTTGTGCGTACGCCGATGACCTGCTCGTCATTATTCAGGGCCATTCTCGTGCGGAGATTGAAAGAGGAGCCAATGATGCCTTGCAAACTGTGTATGAATGGGGTGAGCGAGTAGGTGTGTCTGTGGCAATGGAGAAGTCAGAGATGATGTTGCTCAAAGGCACATTGTCTTTGGCCCGCCCTCCATGTGTCAGATTGAATGGCGTTTCCTTGAGGTATGCGACCGAGGTGAGATATCTCGGAATTTCCATGAGGGAAAGGATGGGGTTCTTGCCTCACGTCGTGTGGCTCAGGAAGCGTCTATTGTCTGTGGCAGTGCAAGTGCGTCGAGTGCTCAGGAGTGAATGGGGCCTGGGTAGACGTGCCGTCCGTACCATATATTGCGGTCTTTTTGTTGCCTGTGCAACATATGGGGCGCATGTGTGGTGGGGAGCGGTAGTCAAAAACCCAGGTAAAGCTAGAATATTGTCATGTCAAAGAGTTATGTTGTTAGCATGTATGCCTGTGTGTCGGACTGTGTCGACTGATGCATTACAGGTTCTGATGGGAATGCCACCTTTGGATCTGGAAGTAGTACGAGCCAGTATTGCTTTTGGACTTCGAAGGGGGCTGCCCCCGCTGAATGACTGGTTGCAGTATGTTGACATAGACGGCATGTGTGAAAGTCAACGTAGAAGAGCGTTGAAGGAGCTTGTGTTGCGTAAATGGCAATCTCGATGGCATGAGTCGGTTAATGGGAGGGTTACCTACGGCTTCATTCGGGATGTCCGGTTTGTAGAGAACAATCCGGATTTTGGTTTTGGCCTTAGTCTGGGTTTTCTGCTGACTGGACATGGCTCTCTTAATGCATTTTTGCATGAGAGAGTTCCGGATGTGGCCCAGGGCCAGGGGTGTTCATGTGGAGCACCTCTGGAAGACAGTATGCATGTGTTGTGTGAATGTCCCTTATATAACGATATAAGGGATTTGAATGCGATGGGAGTGAAGTTGGTGAATGGTGTGTATGATGTGAAGGATGTATTAGCATCGAGAGAGCATTTTAATTGTGTTAATGTTTTTGCCCGCGAAGCATTCAGAAGACGTCGACTACAGCTGTAATATTTTGTGTGTTTGGTGTGTGAATGGGGCAACTCTGTGGTCGAGTTGAATGATGGTGAATGGTGTGTGAATGGGTTCCATTTTTATGTTGTGTTTGTCCCGGGACGTTTTGCAGCGTTGGCGTTGCGTTGTGCGGCAGCGGCGTTGCGTTTTTAGCGCTTGGTCACCAGTCCAGGACGGTAGGACGTCCAACTGGTAGTAGCTCATCTGCTACAACACCTGACCGGAGGTTTTCTGGTACCACGGGTAGCCAGTTAGCCCAAGAGATGGCTTAGGCCATCTCTGCTGGCTAGTTGGGAACGGCCCTTCGGGGAGTTTCGTGGTGGCTGTGGTTTAATACCTACATCGCAGGTAGAGTGTTAGCTCGGCGTGGAGTTGTGTATTTCAACCCGGTGCCGTGACCGATAGAACGGAAGAGGTGTTAGATAGGCCTCGCTCCACACCCAAGGGGTAGACTCATGCTCCTACGCATGAGTAATAAATTTGGTACTATCGGTAACAATGTGTTACCGGTGGGGCGTTGACTGACGCATTGTTTACAGTCCGGTGCTAAGACCACCGTGGAATTGAGCCTTCACGGCAGGTGAAGAAACACATATAAGGATTTCTGTCCCTGTCATTCAGGGAATATAGAATTAAAATTATAAAAAAAAAAAAATAATAAAATTTTTCAAATTTTATTTCTAAAAAAATTAACAATAACTCATTTATTTAAATAATAAGAATAAACAAATATTTAAAAAAAAAATTATTTAAAAACAATAGTAATAATAAAGCAAAAAAATGCAATGTTAAAATTTCCATAATTTGAAGATGTTTAAAAAAGTAGTGGGAAAATACACATTTTGACGCAACATTGGAGGAAAACCTATTTATGAGTAAACATGAAATTTGAAAACGAACATAATATGAAGCATGGAACCGATTGGAATATTTGATAATATTCAATATGTTCTATCGAATACAAGAGTATTTTGTATTGAAATATAAGAAATTGTTTGAAAATTTTGAATTTTTCATTCAAATTTAACTCAGTTACTACTACATACTATTATATTAGTATGAGAAATATGAAAGAATGAATTTCAACGGAGTCGATATAAATATGTTTTATATATTTTTGAATGTTTTTTTTTTACTTTTTTGAATAAAATTTTTTTATTTCAAAAAAATAAAACATATCATTAAATATATTTATAATATATTTATATTCACATAATAAATTCAAGGTATAAAGAATCACATATTAGAATGCAAATATAATTTAATATTATTTTGCATTTAAAATCTATCTAATGTTAAGTGTGATTCTTTTTCAAATTAAATATTTATAATGTAAAGAATATATCAGATTCTTTACAATTTAATTTTATATAATAAAAATGTTATAATATGATAATAAGAATTTTTAATTCTATATCATGAATATAAATTTATAAATGTCAACATACATTTATAAAATGCATTGAAAATAGTAAATGTATATAAAATATATATATTTAAAAAAATATTATTTTATTCAACAAACATATAATTATATAACTTTTTATTAAATTGAACGAATATAGCTTTAAATATTGGCTTATTTCGTCAACACTTATGTTGTTTAAATGATATTTTTAATATGAAATATCAAAATGTTTATAAAATGGTTGGTTGGCTGGTTGATCCTGCCAGTAGTTATATGCTTGTCTCAAAGATTAAGCCATGCATGTCTAAGTACACACGAATTAAAAGTGAAACCGCAAAAGGCTCATTATATCAGTTCCTTAGATCGTTAACAGTTACTTGGTTGACTGTGGTAATTCTAGAGCTAATACATACAATATAAACACGGACCTTTTGGAACGTGTGCTTTTAATAGGTCGTTATATTGGTTGAACACTAGATAACTTGCAGATCGTATGGTCTCGTACCGACGACAGATCTTTCAAATGTCTGCCCTATCAACTTGATGGTAGTATCTAGGACTACCATGGTTGCAACGGGTAACGAGGAGATAGTGACAAAAAATAACAATACAGGACTCATATCCGAGGCCCTGTAATTGGAATGAGTACACTTTAAATCCTTTAACAAGGACCTATTGGAGAGCAAGTCTGGTGCTAGCAGCCGCGGTAATTCCAGCTCCAATAGCGTATATTAAAGTTGTTGCGGTTAAAACGTTCGTAGTTGAATTTGTGCTTCATACGGGTAGTACAACTATATATGTAGTTTGTACATTACCTTATGTATGTAAGCGTATTATCGGTGGAGTTCTAATATATAAATTTATACATTGTATTGTTTATATATACCTCCTATTTAAACCTGCTTCAGTGCTCTTCATCGAGTGTTGTTGTGGGCCGGTACAATTACTTTGAACAAATTAGAGTGCTTAAAGCCGGCTCATAATACCTGAATATTTTGTGCATGGAATAATGAAATAAGACCTCTGTTCTACTTTCATTGGTTTTTAGATCAAGAGGTAATGATTAATAGAAGCAGTTTGGGGGCATTAGTATTACGACGCGAGAGGTGAAATTCTTGGACCGTCGTAAGACTAACTTAAGCGAAAGCATTTGCCAACGATGTTTTCATTAATCAAGAACGAAAGTTAGAGGTTCGAAGGCGATCAGATACCGCCCTAGTTCTAACCATAAACGATGCCATCTAGCAATTGGGTGTAGCTACTTCTATGGCTCTCTCAGTCGCTTCCCGGGAAACCAAAGCTTTTGGGCTCCGGGGGAAGTATGGTTGCAAAGCTGAAACTTAAAGGAATTGACGGAAGGGCACCACCAGGAGTGGAGCCTGCGGCTTAATTTGACTCTTAAATGTGCCTTAAATGTCTTAAATGTGTAAGACAGATTGATAGCTCTTTCTCGAATCTATGGGTGGTGGTGCATGGCCGTTCTTAGTTCGTGGAGTGATTTGTCTGGTTAATTCCGATAACGAACGAGACTCAAATATATTAAATAGATGCTTTCAGGATTATGTTGTTGAAACTTGTATAGCCTTCATTCATAAATGCAGTAAAATGTGTGAGTGTTTGAATGTGTGTATATAAGTGGAGCCGTACCTGTTGGTTTTTCCCATTATAAGGACACTAGCTTCTTAAATGGACAAATTGCGTCTAGCAATAATGAGATTGAGCAATAACAGGTCTGTGATGCCCTTAGATGTCCTGGGCTGCACGCGCGCTACAATGAAAGTATCAACGTGTATTTCCTAGACCGAGAGGTCCGGGTAAACCGCTGAACCACTTTCATGCTTGGGATTGTGAACTGAAACTGTTCACATGAACTTGGAATTCCCAGTAAGTGTGAGTCATTAACTCGCATTGATTACGTCCCTGCCCTTTGTACACACCGCCCGTCGCTACTACCGATTGAATTATTTAGTGAGGTCTCCGGACGTGATCACTGTGACGCCTTGTGTGTTGCGGTTGTTTCGCAAAAGTTGACCGAACTTGATTATTTAGAGGAAGTAAAAGTCGTAACAAGGTTTCCGTAGGTGAACCTGCGGAAGGATCATTAATGTGTTCCTATCCGAAAAATAAATATATATATATATAATATATATATATATAACAAAAATTAATAATATATAATATTTAAATTTTTACATAACCTTTATAATTAAAAAATTTATCGAACATGTTCATTAAATGAGCATGTTCGATTTTTTTTTAAATTTTTTTGCAACATTGTACTGTAAAGCCTAAAATTAATTTTTTAGGTACACATACATTGAATAACCCTTGAACATTTCGTTGTACTTATATTATATATAAGTTAATGTTCATATAATATTGATATTAATTTTATTATTAATATTTTTTATATGAACTAAGACATTCGCAACAATAAATGTTTGGGTTTAAAAAAATAATAAATTATTGAAGGAAGAATTGATGCCAGAATGGTGTATTTTTGATTTCTTTCAATAAAAAATATATGACGTTAATATATATAATAAAATAATAAATCACTCTAAGCGGTGGATCACTCGGCTCATGGGTCGATGAAGAACGCAGCAAACTGTGCGTCATCGTGTGAACTGCAGGACACATGAACATTGACATTTTGAACGCATATAGCAGTCCATGCTGTTATGTACTTTAATTAATTTTAGAGTGCTGCTTGGACTACATATGGTTGAGGGTTGTAAGACTATGCAAAATCAGTTGCTTATTTTTATAATTTATATAAAAGTTTAAGCACATGTTATATTATTGGATTTTGTAAAAAAAATTTCATAATATTAAATGTATAAATGTTTGTTTTAAACCTCAATAAAATTGAATCTAAGTATTCAAAATATTTATATAATTTTTATATAAATATTGAGGAAAGTCTAGCATGAAATACATTTTTTATGTAAAATAAAATAGAATTGCCTCTTATTTATATTATAAAATTATAAACATATATCTATATATAAAATATTTTATAATAAATGAAGAAAAGATAGATTTTATTGTTAAAACGAATATATATAAATAATAGTTAATTTATACAACCTCAACTCATATGAGACTACCCCCTGAATTTAAGCATATTAATGAGGGGAGGAAAATAAACTGACAAGGATTTTCTTAGTAGCGGCGAGCGAAAAGAAAATAGTTCAGCACTAAGTCACTTTAGTCAAATTAACGATCTTAAATGAGGCCATTTACCCATAGCGGGTGCCAGGCCCGTATAACGTTAATGAATACTAGAAGATGTTTCCAAAGAGTCGTGTTGCTTGATAGTGCAGCACTAAGAGGGTGGTAAACTCCATCTAAAACTAAATATAACCATGAGACCGATAGTAAACAAGTACCGTGAGGGAAAGTTGAAAAGAACTCTGAATAGAGAGTTAAATAGTACGTGAAACTGCTTAGAGGTTAAGCCCGATGAACCTGAATATCCATTATGGAAAATTCATCATTATATTTATAATATTAATAATATTATTAAAATAGTGTGCATTTTTTCCATATAAGGACATATAAGGACATCAAAAGATCATTTGCTTAAGTTTATTCAAATTATTTTACATTTGTATTTTAACATAGAATAAATGCTTATGATTTGATAAAGTGTTGATAGATTTATTATATATATATATATTTTTAGTCTATTTATAGTCTATAAATTCAATCCCGGGGCGTTCTATACAGTTATGTATAATAATATTTATATTATTTATACCTCTAACTAGAGCTAGTACCTTAAGCATATATGCTGTGACCCGAAAGATGGTGAACTATACTTGATCAGGTTGAAGTCAGGGGAAACCCTGATGGAAGACCGAAACAGTTCTGACGTGCAAATCGATTGTCAGAATTGAGTATAGGGGCGAAAGACCAATCGAACCATCTAGTAGCTGGTTCCCTCCGAAGTTTCCCTCAGGATAGCTGGTGCATTTTAAAATTATGTAAAATAATCTTATCTGGTAAAGCGAATGATTAGAGGCCTTAGGGTCGAAACGAGCTTAACCTATTCTCAAACTTTAAATGGGTAAGAACCTCACCTTTCTTGATATGAAGGTTGAGGTTGTGATATAATGTGCCCAGTGGGCTTTTGGTAAGCAGAACTGGCGCTGTGGGATGAACCAAACGTAATGTTACGGTGCCCAAATTAACAACTCATGCAGATACCATGAAAGGCGTTGGTTGCTTAAAACAGCAGGACGGTGGACATGGAAGTCGTAATCCGCTAAGGAGTGTGTAACAACTCACCTGCCGAAGCAACTAGCCCTTAAAATGGATGGCGCTTATGTTGTATACCTATACATTACCGCTAAAGTAGATGATTTATATTCAATTTCGATTGGATTATAAATTTTGAAACTTTAGTGAGTAGGAGGGTACAATGGTGTGCTTAGAAGTGTTTGGCGTAAGCCTGCATGGAGCCGCCATTGGCACAGATCTTGGTGGTAGTAGCAAATAATCGAATGAGACCTTGGAGGACTGAAGTGGAGAAGGGTTTCGTGTGAACAGTGGTTGATCACGAGTTAGTCGGTCCTAAGTTCAAGGCGAAAGCCGAAAATTTTCAAGTTACAATATAACCATATATTGATTATTTTTGAACGAAAGGGAATACGGTTCCAATTCCGTAACCTGTTGAGTATCCGTTTGTTATTAAAAATGGGCCTTGTGCTCATCCTGGCAACAGGAACGACCATAAAGAAGCCGTCGAGAGATATCGGAAGAGTTTTCTTTTCTGTTTTATAGTCGTACTACCATGGAAGTCTTTCGAAGAGAGATATGGGAGATGGACTAGAAGAGCATGACATTTACTGTTGTGTCGATATTTTCTCCTCGGACCTTGAAAATTTATGGTGGGATCACGCAAACTTCTCAACAGGCCGTACCGATATCCGCAGCTGGTCTCTAAGGTGAAGAGTCTCTAGTCGATAGAATAATGTAGGTAAGGGAAGTCGGCAAATTAGATCCGTAACTTCGGGATAAGGATTGGCTCTGAAGATTGAGATAGTCGGGCTTGATTGGGAAGCAATAACATGGTTTATGTGCTCGTTCTGGGTAAATAGAGATTTAACGATCTTGTTCCCCGGATAGTAGTTTACGAAGCCAATTGTGGAACTTTCTTGCTAAAATTTTTAAGGAATTTATCGTAAGATATATTCTTTTTAAATTATAACGATTATCAATTAACAATCAATTCAGAACTGGCACGGACTTGGGGAATCCGACTGTCTAATTAAAACAAAGCATTGTGATGGCCCTAACGGGTGTTGACACAATGTGATTTCTGCCAAGTGCTCTGAATGTCAAAGTGAAGAAATTCAAGTAAGCGCGGGTAAACGGCGGGAGTAACTATGACTCTCTTAACCACCCTTTTTGAAGGTTAAGAGGCACTCACGGACGCAGATTGTCCTCTTGTCATGGTGGGGAAATGCTGAGTCTGAGAGTCATAGATACGCCTATGTTCACCTCCCAGTGGTCCCGCCGGTAACGTAAGTATCAATGGAAAAGGATACTTACGGCCAACGAACAAGGCTTCTTTTGCGGTCGGTATAGGTTAGCAGCCTTACCGACTAAGTGATTTTGCTGCATCAGACCATAACAGAGCCTCGGATAACGCGAGTCTGCGTCAGCAGGATTCGAACTTGACGAGGGAAGGAGCCCGATACAACCTCCGGAGGAGACCGAGGCTGGGCTCGCCATTTGCGAGTACCGCTGAGGAAGTGGTGGGAATAAACCAATTTAATATACGGCAAACCAGTGATCCGGCGATGCCCCCACCACTAGATGGAGTACCTACTCCACATTCCTGTGAAATCTGTGCGTCTATGTTCAGCTCTCACGCACAAAATGTCCAGCACCAAAGGCGTCGCGTCTGTGAAAGCGTTTTGAGCAACAACAATTGCCAACACTGCCAGCGGCATTTCTCATCGTACGCAGGACTCCGACAGCATATCCGTCGGGCGCACCCTGTGCAGTACAACGAGAGCATCGCATCCAGAAGGCGGCGTCTTTGGACGAAGGATGAGCAGGAAGCATTGGACAATTTGGAAGCACGGATGGATTCCTCTAATACTGCTGCAGTTATCGACCACCTAACTGCAAACTCTAATAGAAGTAGGGACGCAATCAAGAAACGCCGCCAGGGGCGCTCCTACATCGAGTTGGTGGATCGAGTACGTCAGAATCTGGCTGACGTCGAAGCAACAGTAGAGGAGGATTCCAGCCACTCTGAGTATGAGTCAGCGGACGAGCAACCGTCCGTACTGGAAAGAGGGTTTGAAGAGCTCATTCTCTCGCTTCAGGTTGACCCATGTGACGAGGCTTTGCGGCGCTCCATAATTTCTCAGACGAGTTCAAGCCGTGAGGCTTTGGACGAATGGACTTGTCGTCTGCTCGAGAGTTATGGATCACGTCGCATCAATGTTTCTTGGTACTCAAATAGTGTCCAACGGCTCAACTCTACAATGTCAGGTATACATTTCGCTCGCTCCACCATTTGTTATCCTTTTTCCTCCACAACAGACACACGATCACTCTTTCTCTTTCACTCATATGACCTCTTCTTCTTCACAATCCTTTCCTCATTCACTCTTTCTTCTTCACTATTCTTCTCTCCTTTTCTCGCTCTCCCTCTCTCACATCTTTACTCCTATTCTCTCTCTCCCTCTCTCACTCCTGTCGTCATCCACTCGCAATGAAGACAAACGCAAATTGCGGTGCGAATTTTCTGAAGAAGTGTTAAAATTTTTAATTTCATTGTCTGCAACTGACAAAAGGATGCCACGGACACGCAGGATGCACAAGGGAATAATATTTGTATGTGTGTCTCTGTCTCTGTGTATGTATATATGTGGGAGGAAATTCATTTTATTCTTCTTCTTTCTCTTCGGTTTCGGTTTTCATATAATTTTTGTCACCCATTAGCGGTTGGATAATTGCACTTAATTCATTTAATTAAACCTTGGCCTTTTCTACAGAATTCATCCTTTTCTACGGAATTTACCAGGAACCTTGTGGCTGTGGCTTCGTTAGAGAAACTCTTTGCAGGACATTCATTATTTTTACTTAATTTTTGTTCTAATTATTTTTGTTTCTATTTCAGACTTTAAAGGATAATATAATAATACAATAATAATATTTTTTATATTTATTTTTTTATTTGAATTTTTAAGTTAATTGTGGTTTTATTTTAATTTTCATTTTTCTTTATATTTGTTTCAATTTTAAAATTTTTGTTTATTTATTTTTTTTTATTTTTTTATATTTTTATTTCTTGTGTAATTGTAATATTGTTTTTTAATTTTAACTATTTTAATTTTTTCTTAAATTTTAATCTTCAAAGTTTCGTATTCTTTTCATTCTAATTTCACTTAATTTTCTAACACCCTCCTTTTCTTCCTTCTCGTCCTTCCTTCCCTCACCTTCTCATTCATTCCTTCTTCTTCTCATTTCTCAAAGTTTCTCCTCCCCGCATTTTCACAATCGTTAAAATTAATGGCCGACTTTTAATTGCGCTAAATCCTGAGTCGTTTTAGATCGTGGAATCCTTGCTGTGAAATTAACAAATTCCTGATTGAAGCGTCCTGCAAGACACGCCCACCTCGGACACTCCTTCACCATCGTCTCCTTCTTAATTTTCTCCACCACCTCCTTCATCATCTTCTCTACTTCCTTCATCGTCTCCACTTCCATCAACGGCTCCACTTCCTTCATCGTCTCCACTTCCTTTCTCCACCTCCTCCGGCAATCAATTTATTTCAGAACAACTGCAGAAGTCAGCAATGGGCGTCTAAATCGATTTGGCGAACCACAGGACATCAGCTGTCACCCAGTTAGTCAAAGGACGAGTGGAAAAAGGACGAAGAACGAGTGGAGAAAGGACGAAGCACGAGTGGAGAAAGGACGAAGTACGATTGAGGAGATTGAGACGAAGCACGAGAGGAGAAAGGACGAAACACGATTTGAGAAACGATGACCCGCGTCCTGCCCCCGCTAGTGAGAAACGCGATTATTATTTATTTTCTATTATTTTCTCAAAGGTCACAAAAATTATGATGAATGATTTTAAAATTTTTAAACTATAAAAATAAAAGAATGAAGAGGTAATACAAATTTATAAAGGTTCTGGATTGGATTTAAATTCTGAAATTTTTCCAATAAATTATGGAGAGGAAAATCAATCTAAAAATAATAAATATTTTTGCCAAATTTTACACTAAAATTAAAAATTACCAAATTAAATGAATGATCGAATGTAAAGATATATTTATGATCAAATTATAAAAAATTAGAATACTTTTTTTATTCAAATATAAAAAATTCAAATTTTACACTAAAATTCAAAATTTTCTAAATTAATTGATTGATCGAATTTGAAGAAATATTTTTGAAGATATTATAAAAAATTAGAAAATTTTTTTACTTAAAAATATGAAATGCAAATTTAATAAATATTTTCTCAAGGGTCAGAAATTTGAAAAAAAATTTAATTTTTTACAAATTTTACACGAAAACAAAAAATATGCAAAATTCTTTGATTGAAGATTAAGAAATAATATTTTATAAAATAATCATAAAATTGTAAAAATTTTAAAAATTATATAAATTGTAAAAGAAATATTTGTCTTTTAAAAATTACATTATTAAAAAATAAATAATTTAAAAATTGCCAAAATTTCATTAATTAAAATTAACAAAATTATTATAAAAATGAAAGAAGAGAAATTTCCAACCATTCAATGTAAAAAATCGCCTACATTTGGCGTAAACCAATTAGAAAAGGCGTAGGAAAATCTGACTAATTAGACTAATTTGTCCCAAAACCCGATTCGATTTCTGTATTCGTTTGCATTCTTCCTCTGGGTGAAATCGATACGCAATGCGGATGAAAAATTTTTACGAAAATCGAATGCCAGTTGCATGAGTTGAAATCAAATTAATTACAATAATTTGTACAGAGAGAGTGGTGAAGCGGAATTTTCGAAATTCTCGTAATTCTGGTAATTGATATATATGGATTTCGATATAAATCGAAGTGATTGTAGAATTTATGAGTAGTTGTGTATTTAAAATTTGGTTGGTGGATGAATAATAATCTAGGAGAAGGAACGAGTTCAAAAGCGTGATTCAGAGAAATATTTAAGCTGAATATTTTCACACAAACGTGTGGTAAAAAATTTCATTCGCACCCTTACCATTAAATTCTAATCTCTTCGGAATCATACATCGAATAATGGGAGCAAAAACAATAACGAAATAGGAAATGAAATAGAAATGGAAAGAAAAATAAATGAAAAACCAAATGAAAAAAGAAATGGAAAAGAAATGGAGAAACAATGGGAGTGGAGAAACAAATGGAAAGAAAAATAAAAAAAAACTAGCGCACCGGGGTCGCTTCGCTCCCCCGGTTTGCCTGGTCCACCCAGGCAAAATCTGTTAACTTCGGCCAGGCCGAAGTTTACATACCCTACACCCTGCATACAACGTTTATTAAAGGAAAAAGAGTGAATTTCTATCAATAATTAGTGAAAATGCATCATTACACTTCAATGCTATTAACTCCATTGTGCGATTTTCACAACTGTGGCCTCTTTCAAAGAGAAATTATATATTTGAAGCTATTTTCGTATTCCAAACACGATTATACCCTTTTTGTGTCGATTGTCTAATCTATGAATAAGAGTGAAGTTAGGAATCTTATAGGGGCCCATGTTTCTACAAAACGAAGTAGTTCTGGTGTTTGCAGCATTGTGCCATTGCTAATATCTTGAAAGTGCGAATAAAAGCTCAGCAATTTATGGAAGAATAATTGAATCGATGATTTTTTGTGTGCCATAAAATCATAATGTGCCTTTAGTTGCTTTTCCTATTTTAGATGTTCATTTCAATGCAGACAAAATCTGATTCAACAACAGACTTGGGAGGGTAGAAATTTTCAACAATATAAAGTCCAGAAGTACTTGCTGCGCTACTATAAGCAACATATAGTGCCGCGTGATTGATTCCACTTTGAAGATGAACAGCCATTTGGAAATATGTAGCTCCCTGACTTTTGTGGATTGTGATCCCATCAGCAGGGATTGTATTCTCTCAATCGTCACCTGCTCATTACGTTTATATTGAAAAGATATAATCAATTTTTATGGGCGTCCATTGAGGTTCAGTTGGATGTGGTCTCTTTCTTCTTGGATTCACTCCCACCTTTCATCAGCTAATAACATCCATAAAGTAGTTGGATTTCTTGTAGATCTACGATTTTGTATGGAAGGTGCTCGTGTCCTATAAGAGATATTTTCCATTTGATTCTTGGGAACTCTTAGTAGCAATATTTAATCTAATAACTGTCTATATGGTTTACCATATCCAACATTGAGCTGTAGCTTTTGAGCTGTAGCTTGTCAATTTTTAGTATGTAAACTGGTATCGGTGGTACATGATCAGACGCAAAAATTCATCTCTATATATACCATAGTTTATCATATATACCATATTCAACTTTTGCGTTATATGGGAGGGCGATGTTATCCATTTTTGACTTGTAAACTCGTATGAGTGGAACATGACCACACACAAAACTTTATCTCGATATATACCATAGTTCACCAGATATCCCATATAAACCTTTTGCTTTATATGGGAGGTGGGCGTGTCCGATGGGCGATGTTTTCCATTTTTGCCTTTTAAACTCGTATCAGTGGAACATGATTACACACAAAATTTCATCTCGATATATACCATAGTTCACCAGATATCCCATATAAACCTTTTGCTTTATATGGGAGGTGGGCGTGTCCGATGGGCGATGTTTTCCATTTTTGTCTTTTAAACTCGTATCAGTGGAACATGATCACACACAAAATTTCATCTCGATATATACCATAGTTCACCAGATATCCCATATAAACCTTTTGCTTTATATGGGAGGTGGGCGTGTCCGTTGACCGATTGCGTCCATTTTTACATACAAGTAGCTTATTAATATAGAAATACTAAATCCAAAATTTCAAGTCAGTATCTCTTACCGTTTCTTCACAAAATCTATTTCCACAGACAGACACACAGACACACAGACAGACAGACAGACGGACAGACAGACAGACAGACAGACGGACATAGCTAAATCGATTCAGGAGGTGACGCTGATCAAGAATATATATACTTTTCCATACCTACGACCTCTCCTTTAATGCGTTACAAACGGAAGGACAAAATGAATATACCCTTACCCACAGGGTGTAGGGTATAAAAACAAATGGACATGAAGAATGAAATGGAAGGAATGAAAGAAAACCAAAAATAAGTAGAAATAGTAAGAAAACCAACACTAAAAACCATATAGAAGTAGGAATGGAAATTCAAAGAAAAACATAAACAAATAGAATGACAGAAGACCAGACCACAAAAATAATAACAATGGAGAAGGAGAAGAACAACAATGAGAATGAAAACAGCAACTACAAGGAGAACAAAAACAATGGGAATGAGAGAAACAACTATAGGGAGAACAACAAAAAGATAGAGAAAAACAAAAATATATAGAATAACAACAATAAGACCGAGAATAACCTCAACAACAAAAACAAACACTTGACACTGACATGAATTATGGGCAGGAAGCAAATCGCCGAATGGCTTCACGACATGTCAACGCATTCTCTCGTGTCTCGGCTGCCGAGGGAAGGAATCAAAGGACTCGAAGGACTCGTAGGATTCGCCGTAGGATTCGTTGGAGTCGCCAAAGCTAGCAAACACTTTAGATAGAAGGATTTAATCCTTCTACAATACAAGGAGGTGTAAAAAAAAACGTTGGACAAATATGAGGACGAAAATTGTTCTCTTGGGCCTAGAGAAAAACACCAGATGTGTGCAAATGCGGAAAGAAAGACATGTCAAGACGAATGAATGATGGTGGCTGTTTTTGAATATCTTCGAGAATCGCACACGGGGCGTATGAGCGATTCTTAACAGTAGAATTCTATGAGGAAAATTCTGTAAATGTTTCATTGGTGAAATGTTGGAATTTCTGCTAACAATATCACATATAGGGAAGCGATATAAGGAAGTTATATAAAAACAAAATGATGAACGAAAGGAAAAAATTAAAACAAATTTCAATTGTAAATATTTTTAATTTTGAACACAAATTTATTGAATTTATTGAAATTTATACATATATAAATTTTTTAATTATTTGTAAAAAAACTGAAAGTTTTGAATAAATAATAAATGTAACTATGTAACTATTTAATTATCTTATATATATTTTTTTTTATATATATATTTTTTAATAAAATAATAGGTCAATAAATCAAATAGAATGTCGTATGTGTACGAAAATTGTACGAAATCAAAATTTTCCTATCTCAATCATTCAAAAATGTACAAAATTCGAGGTCTAATTATCATAAAGATTTATAATTTTTCATAATTTACTTCCTCCTTCGATGTACCACTATAAGTTATCCCCAAGGCGTATGCTCAACTTTTATTTCAATAATCAATCTCAATTCATTTCAAATTAAGTAAACTTCCTTTCGATTTCTCAATTAAAACCCTTGTTCTTGAATAATTTGTAATTTTCTTTTCTCCATTTAGGAAAGTAAAACCATAATAATCGTAATTAAAATACATTTTTCTTTTAACGACGAAATTTCATTTTAATTTATGAGTGACTGATATTGAACTTTTATTGCCAAAGAAATATCGTTGTTGGCTGGCGAATGGAAAACCGATAGAAACATTAACCAAAAACCAATTGCAACATTTGTTATTGTTGGGGAAATTTGAATGGAAAATAACATTAAAGGTAATAAAAGGTACAACAATAATGGGAAGAATGGCGATAAAAAAGCAACAAAAAAAGTGAAAGGAAAATCAACGAAAATAATGACAACAAAAAAGGCGGGAATAACAACAAAAATATCTCGAACATCAACAACAAAAATAATCAATATAACAACGAATCGAAAACAGTAGAAAAATAATTATAGAAACAATGGTCAAAACAACAAAATGGTCAAAATAACAAAACCCCCAAGAATAAGTAAAAAATAATAATAAAAGTTACAACAACAATATCAATCAAAGCAACGACAACAGCAAAAAGAAACTAGCGCACCGGGGTCGCTTCGCTCCCCCGGTTTGCCTGGTCCACCCAGGCAAAATCTGTTAACTTCGGCCAGGCCGAAGTTTACATACCCTACACCCTGCATACAACGTTTATTAAAGGAAAAAGAGTGAATTTCTATCAATAATTAGTGAAAATGCATCATTACACTTCAATGCTATTAACTCCATTGTGCGATTTTCACAACTGTGGCCTCTTTCAAAGAGAAATTATATATTTGAAGCTATTTTCGTATTCCAAACACGATTATACCCTTTTTGTGTCGATTGTCTAATCTATGAATAAGAGTGAAGTTAGGAATCTTATAGGGGCCCATGTTTCTACAAAACGAAGTAGTTCTGGTGTTTGCAGCATTGTGCCATTGCTAATATCTTGAAAGTGCGAATAAAAGCTCAGCAATTTATGGAAGAATAATTGAATCGATGATTTTTTGTGTGCCATAAAATCATAATGTGCCTTTAGTTGCTTTTCCTATTTTAGATGTTCATTTCAATGCAGACAAAATCTGATTCAACAACAGACTTGGGAGGGTAGAAATTTTCAACAATATAAAGTCCAGAAGTACTTGCTGCGCTACTATAAGCAACATATAGTGCCGCGTGATTGATTCCACTTTGAAGATGAACAGCCATTTGGAAATATGTAGCTCCCTGACTTTTGTGGATTGTGATCCCATCAGCAGGGATTGTATTCTCTCAATCGTCACCTGCTCATTACGTTTATATTGAAAAGATATAATCAATTTTTATGGGCGTCCATTGAGGTTCAGTTGGATGTGGTCTCTTTCTTCTTGGATTCACTCCCACCTTTCATCAGCTAATAACATCCATAAAGTAGTTGGATTTCTTGTAGATCTACGATTTTGTATGGAAGGTGCTCGTGTCCTATAAGAGATATTTTCCATTTGATTCTTGGGAACTCTTAGTAGCAATATTTAATCTAATAACTGTCTATATGGTTTACCATATCCAACATTGAGCTGTAGCTTTTGAGCTGTAGCTTGTCAATTTTTAGTATGTAAACTGGTATCGGTGGTACATGATCAGACGCAAAAATTCATCTCTATATATACCATAGTTTATCATATATACCATATTCAACTTTTGCGTTATATGGGAGGGCGATGTTATCCATTTTTGACTTGTAAACTCGTATGAGTGGAACATGACCACACACAAAACTTTATCTCGATATATACCATAGTTCACCAGATATCCCATATAAACCTTTTGCTTTATATGGGAGGTGGGCGTGTCCGATGGGCGATGTTTTCCATTTTTGCCTTTTAAACTCGTATCAGTGGAACACTGATTACACACAAAATTTCATCTCGATATATACCATAGTTCACCAGATATCCCATATAAACCTTTTGCTTTATATGGGAGGTGGGCGTGTCCGATGGGCGATGTTTTCCATTTTTGTCTTTTAAACTCGTATCAGTGGAACATGATCACACACAAAATTTCATCTCGATATATACCATAGTTCACCAGATATCCCATATAAACCTTTTGCTTTATATGGGAGGTGGGCGTGTCCGTTGACCGATTACGTCCATTTTTACATACAAGTAGCTTATTAATATAGAAATACTAAATCCAAAATTTCAAGTCAGTATCTCTTACCGTTTCTTCACAAAATCTATTTCCACAGACAGACACACAGACACACAGACAGACAGACAGACGGACAGACAGACAGACAGACAGACAGACAGACAGACGGACATAGCTAAATCGATTCAGGAGGTGACGCTGATCAAGAATATATATACTTTTCCATACCTACGACCTCTCCTTTAATGCGTTACAAACGGAAGGACAAAATGAATATACCCTTACCCACAGGGTGTAGGGTATAAAAAAAGAAAAATAAACATCAATATATACTACAACAACAATAACAGGAAGAACAATATCAATAATCAACAGCAATAACAAGAAGAACATCGAGAACAAAAACTGAAACAAAAACAAGATCAACTAGCGCACCGGGGTCGCTTCGCTCCCCCGGTTTGCCTGGTCCACCCAGGCAAAATCTGTTAACTTCGGCCAGGCCGAAGTTTACATACCCTACACCCTGCATACAACGTTTATTAAAGGAAAAAGAGTGAATTTCTATCAATAATTAGTGAAAATGCATCATTACACTTCAATGCTATTAACTCCATTGTGCGATTTTCACAACTGTGGCCTCTTTCAAAGAGAAATTATATATTTGAAGCTATTTTCGTATTCCAAACACGATTATACCCTTTTTGTGTCGATTGTCTAATCTATGAATAAGAGTGAAGTTAGGAATCTTATAGGGGCCCATGTTTCTACAAAACGAAGTAGTTCTGGTGTTTGCAGCATTGTGCCATTGCTAATATCTTGAAAGTGCGAATAAAAGCTCAGCAATTTATGGAAGAATAATTGAATCGATGATTTTTTGTGTGCCATAAAATCATAATGTGCCTTTAGTTGCTTTTCCTATTTTAGATGTTCATTTCAATGCAGACAAAATCTGATTCAACAACAGACTTGGGAGGGTAGAAATTTTCAACAATATAAAGTCCAGAAGTACTTGCTGCGCTACTATAAGCAACATATAGTGCCGCGTGATTGATTCCACTTTGAAGATGAACAGCCATTTGGAAATATGTAGCTCCCTGACTTTTGTGGATTGTGATCCCATCAGCAGGGATTGTATTCTCTCAATCGTCACCTGCTCATTACGTTTATATTGAAAAGATATAATCAATTTTTATGGGCGTCCATTGAGGTTCAGTTGGATGTGGTCTCTTTCTTCTTGGATTCACTCCCACCTTTCATCAGCTAATAACATCCATAAAGTAGTTGGATTTCTTGTAGATCTACGATTTTGTATGGAAGGTGCTCGTGTCCTATAAGAGATATTTTCCATTTGATTCTTGGGAACTCTTAGTAGCAATATTTAATCTAATAACTGTCTATATGGTTTACCATATCCAACATTGAGCTGTAGCTTTTGAGCTGTAGCTTGTCAATTTTTAGTATGTAAACTGGTATCGGTGGTACATGATCAGACGCAAAAATTCATCTCTATATATACCATAGTTTATCATATATACCATATTCAACTTTTGCGTTATATGGGAGGGCGATGTTATCCATTTTTGACTTGTAAACTCGTATGAGTGGAACATGACCACACACAAAACTTTATCTCGATATATACCATAGTTCACCAGATATCCCATATAAACCTTTTGCTTTATATGGGAGGTGGGCGTGTCCGATGGGCGATGTTTTCCATTTTTGCCTTTTAAACTCGTATCAGTGGAACATGATTACACACAAAATTTCATCTCGATATATACCATAGTTCACCAGATATCCCATATAAACCTTTTGCTTTATATGGGAGGTGGGCGTGTCCGATGGGCGATGTTTTCCATTTTTGTCTTTTAAACTCGTATCAGTGGAACATGATCACACACAAAATTTCATCTCGATATATACCATAGTTCACCAGATATCCCATATAAACCTTTTGCTTTATATGGGAGGTGGGCGTGTCCGTTGACCGATTACGTCCATTTTTACATACAAGTAGCTTATTAATATAGAAATACTAAATCCAAAATTTCAAGTCAGTATCTCTTACCGTTTCTTCACAAAATCTATTTCCACAGACAGACACACAGACACACAGACAGACAGACAGACGGACAGACAGACAGACAGACAGACGGACATAGCTAAATCGATTCAGGAGGTGACGCTGATCAAGAATATATATACTTTTCCATACCTACGACCTCTCCTTTAATGCGTTACAAACGGAAGGACAAAATGAATATACCCTTACCCACAGGGTGTAGGGTATAAAAACAGAAATGAAACCAAAAACAAAAATAAAACCAAAAACAAAAATATCAATAAAAACAACAACATCAATAAAAATAAAAACAACGAAACCGAAAACAAAGTCATGAACAACAAAAACAACAATAAAAATAACCATAAAATCAACATAAAAAACATCAAAAAAAACAAGAACAAAAATATCAATAAGAACAACAACAAAAATATTAACAAGAACAAAAACAAAATTAGCAACAAAATCATGAACAAAAACATCAACAAAATCATTAATAAAAATAAAACCAAAAATAACAACACAAATCATAACAAAAATACCAACAAAACATCAATAACACGCCAACAAATATCACAATAAAAATATCGCCTACAACAACAATAAAAAAAAACGTTCAACCAACGACTTCCAATTAACGCGACAACCAACAGCGAACGATTGGAAAACAAGCGGTGATCGAGAGGACGATGGAGGAGGATGAAGAGGAGGTAGAGAAGGAGGAGAAGGAAGAGGAAGGCGGGTGGATGCGTTGAACAGCTGCGGCGGCGTAAACGGAAGTGGAAATGGAAATGGTGAAGTGAGACGAGTGGCGGACGTTTCGCTAATGAACTTAATTCGAAATCTGAATTTTAATTGGCTTATTACTGAGGCAGTGGCAACAACAACAGAAGCGATAATAAAAACCAACAACAACGAAAACAATAACAACAAAAACAATGACAACAAAACCAATAAAATACAACAACAACAACCAATCGTTTTCTACCGATTGAGCCATCGAAATTCGGAAATTCACCAATCGAATGCCAAACAACGGACGAGAAAAAAACACACCAAAAATTGCCAAAATGGCGAATTGTCGAATGTCATTAATTAATTTGCGATTGTGTGCGTGCGGTATTTGTGAAGGCACTTGTGTGTATGTGTGAGGAAATTCTATCCATGTATTCTCTCTATGTTTTCTACTCTTCTAACCTTCCTTTACGATCCTTCCTCTATACTTCCTGCTCTCTCTAGTCTACCATCATCCTCTATCCTTCTTTCTCTCTCTATCCCACCAACTCTCTCTTTTTCCCTTCTTCTGTCTCTCTCACTCTTTATCTTCCTTTCTCTCACTCCTTCTTTCACACTCCCTCTCTCTCCCTCTCTCTCCCTCTCTCTCACTCTCTCACTTCGTTATATGACTCTAGAAATTCTAATGTTGCATTCCGCTGAAATTATTCTAGATGACAATCGATGCTCTCGCTTTTTACCACGCTTCTCTCACTCTTCCACACTCTCTCTCTTCTCTTTCTAGCTATCCCCCCTTTCTCTCTATCCCCCTTTTTCTCTCCACCACCCTTTCTCCAACTCCTCCTCAAAGGACTCCAAGGATTCACGTTTAACGACCACATCGAACATTAGGTCCTCTCACCATCGTGATTAGAGTGAGATAGGGAGTAGATAGAGTGAGAGAGAAGAGTTCGAAATGTGGAGGAGGTCGAAGAGTGGAGGAGGTCGAAGAGTGGAGAAGGTCGAATGGCGGATGAGTTTGAATGTGGTGGCGACAGAGTTCGATTGGGTGGAGTTCGTATTGAGTCGAGGAAGTCATAGATTATCATTTGATTGGGTGCAAATATCCTCGGTTATCCTTTGTTAATTGCCGCAATCTGTGCGTTTTTTCCTTGGCACACAGCGACAGAAGGATTTTCATTACAAAACAAGTGGAGAAGGAGGAATAGAAGAATGAGGAAGAAAAGCATGAGGAAGAGAAAAAGGAAGAGTAGAATGAGGAGTAGAAGGAGGAGAGAGAGGAGTAGAAAACGATAATAAAATATAGAGTAAAATAAAAATAAAATAAGAGTAAAATTTGAAGAAATACAAAAAAAAATAAAAGTAATAAAAATAAAAGTAGAAAAAAAATAGTTGAATACTAAACTAAAATAATGGGGTCGAAAAAAAATGGAACAGAAAATAATGAAAAAAGTAGGAAAATTAAATAAATTTTAATAATACTATTATTATTATTATTATTATTATTATTATTATTATTATTATTAAATTGGTTGTACACTAGACTAAGTCTTTTTAGTACTACATTGGTGTATATATGACAATTGGAACTTACACTAAATTAAAATTAAATTAGGCTAATCTATTTATTTCATTATTTTATATTATTATTTATAATTCA